>MU223652.1:1911380-1924571 GCA_018584345.1 Thuja plicata
GGGTCAAGCAAGCATATTGTAAATGTTTTAAAGCATCCTAACGGATCTAAAACATAACTAACTAAAGATCAAGGTCAAGTTGTAAACCTTGGATCTAGAGTTAATTTGAAAAGTGTGAATCAAGAATGGACATAGAAACTAGTATATATAGATGTTCAATCATTTGTAATAGGTAATGAGTTGATAAATGATTGTAGCCACGAAGAGAATCTAAGCAGAAGAAGTGAATTCATGCAAAGTTCAGAAACAAGTCATATCAGTTCTCAAAAACACAGAGAAGGCTACCGACAAGCAGAGACAAGGTATCATTCAATCAGTCAAGGTGATTACATATACATTGTAAGCTTTATAAGATATGTTATCAACAATTAGAGATTGCATATACTACCAGATCAACATTTATAATGTAGTTGCATTCTAACAAGTGCATCACATTAGAAATCCTTTTGTAGAAGGTGGAATTAACAGTTCTTGATAAATCTCTTAACAGAGTGCACACCTAACGGTGTTGCAAAAGCTTCAAATGAAGTAGATCCCAACAGGTCTCCACTCTAATACTCCTAACAGGGTAGATCATCAGAAGTGATCAAATTGTAAGCCTTAACCGACTTCCTTCTTATCTACAGATAGTGAAGTTTTGTGGGTGACATCCCCACCGCAGTTTTTACTTCCTAACAGGAGTTTTCTGCGATATCATATCTTGTGTTATGTGTTATTTACTTTCATGTATGTTTCTTGAATGTTTACACATGTAAAGAACTTATGTTATGATTTCACATACATAAAGAAAGATGAACATATATATAGGTGCATATACAAATCTGATGACACAAAGGTTAATGGGCCAATCACAAGAAAAGTTTTAGAGGTACTGATTCACCCCTCCCCTCTCAGTACATCATTCCAGTAATTCCAACAATTTCTACAATCATGATACTTAGTATCACTCGATCTTCATCATCTTCATCAGATCTTCATCAGTTGATTAACATTTTTGACACCATCAAGACAGACCCCACGAGGGGCCCAAGCCTTGGTGATTCAATCCCAGAGCATGGTTTTAAGAGTCCTCTTAACAAAATAACCTATTAAAGTAAATTGTTATAATCATTGACACACACGATCAAATTTATGAACTGGTAAAACAACATCAATTTTACCAAGAGACATACCTCGTGAAAGACTTTGGGTATAATTCTCTTGGGTTGTTTGTTTGAGTCTGTCAATATTCCAAGATACCAAAGCTTCAACATTAGCAACAACTACGATGATGAGGCTATATGAGACCATTATAACAAAAGAAAAGATTCCCACAAATAAATAACTCTAAACACATGCAAACATACAATGAGCTAAGAAAATAAAAAACCCTAACAAAGCAAAAAAATATTAAATTGACTTTCTAACACACACACACACACACACACTTTTTAGATTATTATTTGGAAGTGTCAACTCCCATTTTATTAAGATTGGGATTTTAATCCTAGCCCAAACTAAGGGTGACCACAAACAGGGAGCCACCTCCCCGGGAAAAATTAGCACACCACAACCAAGACCTATTAACAAGTCCTAAATCAAGAGTTAAAATTTTCTAAATGTTTAGTCTATGGATGAAGAAGCATAAATTTGTCTTCCTTTATTGTCTTCTTGTATCTCTCCCCTTTCACAACTTGTCATCCCTCCTCTTGCATAACAAACTTCTTTTGTAATTCCAAAGACTCGCCAAACAAAGACCTCACTTACGCACATGAGAACATCCTCCATAGTCCTTATCCTGTTTGCAACCAACACCATTGTTATATTTTTTCAATGACAACAATCCTCCTAAGGCCTTAGAATAAGAGACTGGGCTCTCCCCCATCTCTAAACTCTATTTATAGCCCTAATTAATATCTTCTTTCCATGTTAAATGATAATCAACATTAACAATGTTAACTGTCCTAGTCTTGGCCCCTTCCAAAGCACTGATGACATCATAGTTCTTGTCATGTCGTCCCTCACTAGATCTCTTATCATTACTAGTCTCTAGAGAATTATAAACATCCTTTTCAACCAAATAGTGTTGTGGATCTTCCTCCTCCCACCAAGTAGCTTGTTTGTGGTCTTTTCTTTTGGCACAATTTTCCGCCATATGGCTTGTCTGAAAGCAACACGTACATTTGAAGGGAATTCCTTCATAATCTATAAGTTGCAACCAAATGTTAGTTGTAGATTTCAAAACAATTTCTGTTCAAGGTGCCTTCTTCATGTCCAACTCAACAAGAATGCAAGCATATGTAGTATGAAGGAAGTCTTGGGACCCCTCATCCACCCCCCAAAACTTACCCAGGATATCATCAATAGCCTCAAAACAAGATTAAAACCAATATTACAGTGGAAGGTTAGAAAGGATTATCCATAATAGAATCTTATCAAAAGATTCAATGGTCAGATTGAAAGCCAGATACCAGGGTTTCAACATCAACATGAACTTGTCCTCCCAACTCCATTGGCAGTCACACAAGACTTTCTTCTTGTCTTGCACATTGTAAAAAATAACCATGAAAAACCCTTAAGCCCTTGGATAGATTTGAACATCTTCTTCTAGAACGGGCCTCCAAAATTCTGAAATCCATTTGTGGAGTTCTTTGACGCTTGGCCAGAAGCTTCTAAATCTCCCAATTAGATCAAGTTTAGAGAAACATTTTTCATATTCCGCAACATCTTTGCCCATATCGTCGTCCAAAAAAATAGTAAGAGTACCATCTAATGAATCAATACACTTCTTGCCTGAACCACCACTGCTAATCACCCTATTCTACTCCATGTTGTTCAGAGCGAAAAAATCCCACCATTGCCCGACACACGTTTCTTAATGTCATTAGTGACAAAATTGTCATTCATGCCTCCATACAAGCTACCCTTGTTGAAAGAGGGGAAATGAACCCCTGATTGCTAAAAGCCACCAAATTCTTGACATGGGAGAGAGTGGGCAATTCCTCCATGATCGAAGGATAGAGATGAAGAAGTCTGCAAAGTATTGGATGCACCTAAAGCAAGAGGTCGACCAAAACAAGGGTTTTGACCGTGTTTGGAAGCACCCGAGGGATTACACACATCCACATTCCTACAAGCATTTTCCTTCCTTGGAATATGGGCATGAAACCGATTTGACACCCAAGTCATTGATCGACTCCACTAAACAGAAACAACAAAGGGCTTTTACCCCTGCACAAAAACCCTAGAATGGAGTGGCAACATCGTTGCAATAATTATTCTATAATATTTAGATATTTAGAAAATGTATATTAAAAAGTAAATAATAATTTGTTTTATTACGTCAAAGGTGCCTACATAAGGAACCAAGTAAGAATGACCAAAATTTTGAATTAATTAAAACTAAAAATTATAATATTTTTATTTTTAAGACTTGTCTACGCAAAGTTCAAAATTACTGATTAATAAAAAATAAAATAATAATATTATTTTTATTTTTAATTAATTAAATTGCCATATAATAACCTATCGACTAATAATAAAAGCGAAACATTTTCGGAAAAAAAAATTTCCGTATAAATTCATCGATTTTCTGTTGCTGCCGATTCTGTCTGCTATTTTGGCGTTCGGGTGTTTTTAGCAGAAGCAGAAGATTGTGAACAAATAAGAGGAAAAATGCCTGCCCATCACGTTGTTTTGAAAGGTCCCAGTCTCGTCAAGGAAATTTTCTACGGAATATCCCTAGGCCTGATGGGTATGTGCCTAACTTATATTTCTTGATATTTGTTACGGAACTCTGTACTTCATTCTTTTCCATTCTTTTGTCATTTTAGTGATAGATTTCTATTCCGACTGCATCTATGACGAAAATCTTAAATACGCAAATTTTGTAGTTTCAGGTCAATGTTTTTCAGCGATTTGCTAAAATGTACAGAAGGGTTTTGGATATATCTGTTTATAACCTCACCCAAGGATAGGATACTCAATTAATATTTTGATCTATATTTGATAATAAAACTACGATTTCTGCTGATTTAGGACCGCGATTCTTTTGTTTTCCTTTTTTTTCATTGTAAATCACGAGGGAGAGGACAATGTGTATTTGCTATCTGGTTTATTTTTAATTCTTTATATCTCTAATTAAATTCTTAATTCGACCTAATTTTGAGTAAGGATTCACACAGTTTCTAATTTTAGGTGGGTCATTCTTCTTTTTATTCAGCCAGCTTTCCATGATTATAAAAAAAAGCGAGGGTATGCAAAAAAGGGCATTGTAATTTATTTTCTATAGCTCAAAATTTCGCGGATGAATGGGAATTTAGGGTAAGTTGGCTTTCTGAAATATAATCTCTGTATGTAAAGAAGAGGTAATGGAATTTTGAGACAAGTCATATTGTATTAAAGTTGGTCGGTGAAAATTAGGGTTAAATGCATCTATGAATTCTTTTAATCCTTGATATTTATGTTAGTTTATACGCTTGGTTTAGTAGTGTTCTTCTGTTCTCATTTTCTGATAAATCTTGGTTAAGATATAAAAAAAACCTAATTTAGTAGTCATGTTATTATTGTAAGAAATCTTTGGCCTTATTTGTAATTTAGTATAACTTAGACCCCTTTTGTTAAGGACTTCCTTTACTGTGATGTGGGGTAAACTTGATCCACATTTATAAATGGGTTAAGCTTTCAACTTGGTTCCTGCCTTAAATTTTTGTCACGCTTAAATTAAATGTGCTAGTACTTGCTACCCCACAACCTCTCGGCTGTTCACTGCTGTATTACATTTAGGGTAATTTAAGCAACTCAAAATATTATTTAATGTTCCCGTATTACATTTAGGGGGATTTTAAGCGAGTCAGAATATTGTTTAAAGTTCTACCATGATAGTTTGATGATTTCTTGGTAACGCTCATCTGCCAACAGTCTAGGGGAACACACCATTAAACTTAGGTTTATGTTTCTCGGAACAACCACTTCGAAGAGTTTTCTTTTTCACCAAAGTTATCTTTTGGCGGTGGTCCTCATTATAGAGGAAAAGGGTGCCTTTGATGGGCTTCAAGCCTGCTCATCATCATGGCAAATTTTCTGCCTTGCTACTAATCCATGTTCCTTTGCATTTTTGTCTGTTACTGATTAAAGTTCAGGAATTGTATATTCTATTAAGAGGGGAGATTTATTTGGTGATTTGATATTAATATGTTTTTGAAATTAATGTTTAATGAATGGAATGAGATCTCGTTGATTTAACATTCTGGCCTATTTGTAGTTTTTCTTTTTTTTATTAATAGGCTTTCCTGATAGAAAATTTGTATTGAAAGATGATCTCCAATGTGTTTGTAGAGTGCAGGGATTATTGCCTGTCTAACCAACCAAGAATTTGAACAATTATCATTTATTTCTCCTGTCTATTACCACAACTTTGTAGTTTGTACCATATAGATGTTCTGCTAGGACTTGTGCTTTTTCTTGCCATATGACAATTTATATATGAGATTCTTATACTATCTATATTCAAAACTGCCTTGAGATCTGTACATTACCATTTTCATTCATTTTCAATTACTTTTGGTTGGAATGAATATGTAAATAGACGAGAGAATGTATGGTAATGTGGCTATATTCAATCTTTGGTCTTTTATGGTGCTTGATATCTCCTTGGGACATAATAGTTTCCACATCTAATAGTATATCATCATAAAGACCTTGAGCTTTCTATTAAAAAAAGTAAAGTTAAACTTAAAATGACCTTAGACTGCTTACATGTCAAAATCAAATGTTGTATATAATAATTAAATTGAATGATATTATATGTCAGTGAAATAGGACAAAAAAATGATATACACACTTAAATAATAGAGACACTAAAACAGATTATTTGGTGTTGATGACATAAATAATCAATGCACATGATAATGATTGCACATTCCAAGACAAGTGTAGATTGTAGTTTGTTATACTATATTTGAGTATTCTATTCGTAGTATGTATGTATGTATGCATGTATGCATGGATGCATGCTTGTATGTATGTATGTAGCAAAAGAAAATATACAAGGTACACACAAAAAACTGTAAATTAATGAATTTAGAGAACGCAAAAGTCTATTTTGATAATCAATTGGTCATAATTCAAACTTTACATGTCACATGAACCTCAAATGCTCAAAATTGGAAATTTCAAAGTGTTAAAGTCAATCAATACATCATATTACAATGTAAACAACACTATAACTGAATGTATATGTCAAAATAACCAAATACAATCTACATCCTCCTCTTATCTTGCCTAGGTCTCAAACTAGAAGGTAAGATTATAATAATATGACAATTTTTGTTCCTTAAAAATACACCTCCATTTGATTTGCTATAGTGGTCTTCAATTTATCAATATCTTCATCAATAAACATGATATCATTATGTTCTTTGACAGTCCAATCAACAAAAGAGTTGATGTTCTAAGTTGATGGCATCTTAATAATGACCCTCGACCTTTTTAGTTCTAAGCCATCCACTGCAGACTTCAATTCCTCTCTTTGCTGATTGGATTGGTACCAAATTAAAAATATTTTGATCATGCATTGCATGTAAAAGTTGATTGTAGAGTTTGGAAATCTCTTTTAATCCCAATGAATCTGATCCAATCCTTGCCATTTTACCTTAAACAATTTACTAAGCCAATGAAGAGCCAGGAAATCTTCAGCCATTGCTTTTCAGAAAATAGAGCAGTTTTTAGTCTGATTTGTCGTTATTTATTCAATCACGGATATTGGCTCTATGTATTTCTGCCTAATAATTGTAAGTTTATGCCAAAGCCCCTCTCCAAAGATATGGGTATTTTTCAAAGCTCTCAACCCCATAGAAAAATTGGCTTAAAGACATTCTTCCCAGCAACTAAAGCCACGATGTCCTTTTCTTTCTCGCCTTTCCAAAAAATACTAAAACATTTCCATCTGATCATATTTTGTATCCCAATCAATAGTGATGCACACCAGTACGGTGGGCTGTCTTTCTTGCTTTCATGTTGCTATCTGTTCTTTTGTACTTGCCATCTCTCTCTTTCTAGTAGTCATTCTTTGCTTCCACTGTTAGGTTATGTCTCTATACTCTCTTCTACCAGTGATCAAAAGCTTAAAGATAAAAAAAATAAAAGCTGTTTTTGTAACCTACTATTATCACTTTTTGCATACTCACTACACACAAAGTGCTGGACATTGTAACTTGATATATATTCTATCTTGATTTATCCAGAAGATAGTTTGTAATTATGTATTCCTCTTGATCAAGGTAATGCACATGTTTACAATGGTGGAGTATCATGGAGATCTGATATTATGGATTTGTGGGAGCTAATTTTAGAGATGAGTTGTGTGCTACAAGAGTGAGTACAACATTGGGGATGACTTAATAAACAATCTAGATGGAGGGGTGCTTAAGATAACATTACCAAAAGCTAATAGCTAAGTTACTGATTCGCTGGCACTAGGGCTGGATGCGCGGATGGATGCGGTCTGATTCGGATGCGGATCCGGATGCCCTGTGGATGCGCACAGGAAGCGCATCCACAGGGCATCCGGGAGCATCCAGATGCATCCGTGCGCCAATCTGTGTTTCTCTATACCCTTGTTCAATGCCTTCCGTATGTTCCCCCAAAATAATCCTCCCGCCTATGCTTATTTATCTGAACGCTGAATATGAAGACAACTCCAATAAAATATGTGCCCAGTCACGTAATTCTTTGATCTGGTTTGCCCTTGACCGTATCCTCTAAACCGCTGATGATTCTCACCCCTTTGTATTGTGAATGCTCCCTGGGCTACCAACCTGCTGATTGCATATAAAAACCGCTGAAATGGACCCTCCTTAATCCAAGTATCTCATTCTTCAACTTTTGAAACCATAAGGGCTCCCCAGCCATGCACGAATGGAGTATTCGTTGCTGATTGTCTCTGCTGAATGTCAATTTGATGTTCTTTTTCCTGCTTGACGCCTCCTCATTGCCATTTCTGTGCTCCTTATACCTACACGAGGGTTGGAGAAAGAGCGTCCTTTCAAAGGCCGTGACCATTCACTTATTGCATCTATGGTTTAGTTTGTATTTTTAATATTTTGATTTATATTATATATAGATCCTTGGTGGTATGTTTAATAATATATTTTTAATTTATAATATATATCTCAGATTTTATAATAAAATATTTGATATATTGAATCTGTTTATATATATATATATATATAAACGCATCCAAACGCATCCAAAACCCCCCAAAAAAATTTCACGCATCCGCACCTGCACCCGCATTGGTAACTTAGGCTAACAGGGTTTTGACCTGTTGAGAGTCAAGTATATGGTAATTTAAGACATCTATATCATTTCCGAGTCAAATAAATGATTTGAATGATTTGTATTCCAACCAGTTATGTTAGTGATATGGTGGCCTCCAGGTTGCAAAGATGATCCTTTGACAGCCTCTTGCTTTGCTCTGTAACTGAGATGCATGTGTGTTTGGTGTCCCAGTTTTGCCCTCCAGAGCATGTGAGAGCTGAAGCCCTGATGTGTACCATGTGATTGAGTTTGAATTGGATTGCAAAGTTGTGCCATTTTCAATTTATAACAAAGTTGGCTTGATTCCAAAGAGCCTTTGACACGATGCAAATTTTGTGGAATTTGTGTGGATAGTGAATCTGGCCCAGAGAGACTATGGTACATCATGAGAATTTTGTGTAGTTTGGAATTGATTGTCAATCTGACCCAGAGGGCTAATGGTTCATTGTGAATTACTTGTGATGTTTGCAATGGAATGTTGGTCTCTTCTAGACTCCACCTTTCTGAATCTATCAATTCATCAATCACTTTTTACAAAAAACTCTGTTATTTCTCTCTTTTTAATGTCTGCTATGCTTTTCATGGCACCGTTCAGTGTCTCCTTTTTTTTTAAATTATTTTTTTAACTATCCTGTTTAACCTGTGTTCTTCAAATTCTGTTCACTCTGAAATGCTATCTGTGCCTTTGTGCATTTTCATTAGTGATTAAGGTTCTATTGATGAGACCCAAAAGCTTAGGAGATTGAAATTTGAATTAAATCATCTCATTATAAATAGAATATTAGTTTGAATAAATATTTATCATTCTCAATTGTCCTTTGGCCCATTCATGAAGTTGAATGGATCAAAGAGCTCGCCAAGGATTAAATTTTGCTGAATGCAAGATCCAATGCTTTGAAGGGATGAGGCTGGGATTGTGTCCCAGGCAATTTTTATAGTGGATACCCCTCAGTCCTTGTGACTAAGCCGAGAAAGGTTGAATATATGTGCACCCGTGTTGATTGTGGTCCTTATACCAACATATTGCTGAAAAAGATCTGGGATATCCATCCTTGTGACAAAAAAATCTTAAATATTTGTGTAGTTCTCAACATAGAAAGAAATAAATAAAATTAGCAGTTCGTCGGAGATTTGTGCATTTTTGTGAAGTGGTTAAGGATTTTACCGATGAGGCCTTTTGAATTCATGAGAGCCAAAAATGGAATTAAATCATGTCATTAAAAATCAAAGTTTAGAATGAATACAAATTTAGTACATTTGTGTAGTTTGGAAACATGAAAAAAGAGGAGGAATATATCAATGTCATCAGTTACCTAAGTATGTCAATGGGAGTATCACTTGCACGTATTGGTGAAAAGGACTTCTGAATTTATGAGTTACAAAAATCAATTTAAAATATTTCAGTATAAGTCATATATTACTTTAATACAAATCTCATCTCTGTGAAGTTCTGAAACACACACACACACAAAAAAGAAGATAAAGAAAGTAGATCATATTAATGTCCTCGGGGCACCAAAGTAGGTCAGTGGGAGTTTCAGCTGGTGTAAGGAAAATGTACCTTTGTAATTGCAATAGTGACTAAGAAATTAAACACTAAATAGTGAAGAAGCAATAGAGAAAATATACACTAATATAATGAGCAGATACTCCATGTGACGGGGACCTAAAAGGAGGCAAGGGTTGTAGACTGAGGCTTGACACAGGCGTTGTCACACCCCTGTATGAACTCTTGGAACAGAAGAACAAACAACTGTAATTTAGTCAGTACAGCCTAAATTGTGTACGTGGGAATTTTTTTTCTACATATACTAATCATAGCACCAGTTGAAGATATGTGAATTGCTCTTAGAGCAGTAGTGGATGAATTTTGTATGAATTGAATGTAATAAAGCAATCCTGGAAAATTTAAATTGTTGTCTTTTTAACCGTGACACTTCTTCTATTTTTCTCGTGTTGCCATAATTTGAATCTGCGGCACTTTTTCCTAAATTACTCTCTTAAGCCCCTCAAGAAAGCTTTTATGCTGTCAAATAAGGTTTCTAAGTTTAAAGACTATGACATTAGTGGAGCTACTTGTAATTTGGCATGAGATTAGAAATAAATCAATCGGAATTTCATATCAGAGTACAAGGTTCAAATCCCTTAAAGATGAAAGAGGTTTTTAAGCCTTTTATGGTATAATGCTGTATAAGAATCTCAATCTAAGTTACTGGATGCACACCCCCTGCCCCTGCATCCTGGTGTGGATGCGGGGGGGATGCATCTGGATGCCCTGTGGATGCGTCCGATGCGCATCCAGCACATCTGTCTGCATTCGCAGGCTGTGGATGAGCACCTGGATAGCATTCTGGCGCATCTGGACAGCAACTGTGTGCATACAGCCTAAGTCACAAGGTTCGAATTCGAGTTCGAGTTTGGCAAGTATGAAATTCGGATGAAGTTCGGCTAGGTAAAAAATTCGGAAAAAAAATCGACATTAAATTCGCCCTATAATTTAAAAAAAAATATTAGCAATAAATGGAAAAAAACCAATACTATGTAAAATTTGAATACACTATAATAAATTTAAACATATTGTAATTAAAATGTGTTTAAACTTTAAAATTTTAATTTAAATATTAATATATAAATTAAAATTGTTGTTAATTAATAAATATATTATAATTAAAAATATTATTTTATTTAAATTTGAATATTATTAGTGTAAAGAAATATATATTAAAATTTGCATATTGAATAATAAATGTATTAAGAATTTAAAATTTAATTTAAATATTTAAAAATATTAAAATTTTAATATTGATTAAAAAATTAAAAAACAAATCGTTTAAAGAATTATCAAGATATTAAATTTTATTTAAGCAAAATTCACAATAAAAATAAAATGTTGGAGCCTTTCGTGGAAGAGTGCGACCTCGAGCTTCTGTCTGCCAAACTTTTTTGGCAATTTGCGGGTCGATTGGGATTGACTGAGTCATCGGAGGAGTCAAACACACCTAACCAGTGCTGGGATTCGGAAGATCACGTTAGCTTAAATCGCCTGACTCAATACCAATCACCACGTAGGCCAGCAGTTCCAACACGTCCAGCGCATATCAAACTTCGGACGACTCTTTAAAAAATTATATTTTAATGGAAAACCTAAAAGCTCTTGTCTACGAATTTTTTGGTCGTATGAAAACGAATTTTTAGATTTTTGTTTAAGTTCGCCAAATTTCAAATTTGATGGCCAAAATTCGGCGAACCCTGTGACTAAGCATACAACCATTTGGCTCACTTTTTGACTTAAAGAACACATTTTAATGTGCAACAATCCAGGAGAAGGGGCAGGGGGCATGGATTTGAACACTCTCTCAGCTGCCACAACCAAGTCAATTTCCATGCTCATCTTAGTTTTTGCATTATGCAGCATTGCTACAATGTTTGGTAAGCTCATGGGTGGTGCCAAGATGTCTTCTAGTTTGGTTGCCATTGCAATAGTGTATGACATAGTTTTGTTTGTGATTGTTAATTGAATTGAATGTTTTTGGCACCCATGTGTAAATGCAAAATTTGATTTGTCTAAATTTAAATTACATCGATGAAGCTGGGAATGGAAAACAAAAATTACTGCAAGGACAAGGACAAAATAATAAAAATAGCTATAGAAGAGTGAAAACAAAACAACAAAGAGCCTAGAAAGTGACTCAGGATACTCTCAGGAATGGTATGTGTTGTACACTATCATCCCAGGTGGCATGGATGTTTTTCTTCAGGACTTGTTCAATCCACACACACAATCATACAATTACAGAGAAAAAAGTGCCAAAGTGGTACAAATAATTAATAAATATAGAATAACAAAAGGAAAATATTGGATTTGTGTGCACACTTATCCTACATGCATCTAAGACTAAGAGCAATAATGTAAATGATAACATAACAATATTATTTGTGTCTGCTGTTATCCATATGCATGGAGGAGATTTAGGAGATGTAGAAATCCAAAGATACCAAGAAAATAAAAGAATAACAAAGCGATAGGGGCAAGAACATAACACTGCCTCTTCTAGGGTTTTAATTAATTTTTTATTTTATAGAGGGCTTTAGTTTTTTTTGCATATATATATATATAAATATATTACACACGTACCCAAACACATCCAAACTCCCCAAAAAAATTTCACGTATCCATGTACCAGGTTCTTGTACTTGCATCCAAACCGTTAACTTAGATCTTGATGGATAGGGCTAATCTTACTAAGCTTAATTAAAGGATGTCCTTCAGCTGTCACATCTTAAGGGAAGGTATGTAATGTCACTTTCCTAAGTCGGTTTGGCATGGAGAGGCCGTTAGCCTATTCATGAGATCCTTGTAGGCTTATGAGTGGTGTTAAGTTTTAGGATAGCTGCAAATGTAATAGCACTCTATTTTGTATGTGTTTCCAAATGCAACAATCTCTCTTTCATTTATATTAGGAATGAGGCTAGGAGAGACATGTCCCATGAAGGGACATGTCTATTCATTATTATTTATAAGAAAGGACATGCCTCTTCCTATTAATCATAATTTAATCAATCNTATAATGTTTCATCAATCAATTATTAATTAAGAATAATATAATAATTTAATATTGAATATTAAATTTTCATATGATTAATAATAATATAACATATATAATATATTATTATTAATCAACATGTATTATATATATTCTAATGATCATATGATTGAAGCTACGAACATTAACACTCCCTCTTAGCTAGGGAGGATGATCAAACAGAATGTGTAGTGATCTCCTGTGTCAACACTTATGACCCTCACTATAGCTATACAAAACATCAACACTCCCTCTTAGCTAGGGAGGATAAATCAATCCAATGTCAACACTTATATAACACTTGATAACA
>MU223652.1:1925512-1938286 GCA_018584345.1 Thuja plicata
AACTCTCATCAAACTTTGAAGTTGTTTGTGGAGGACACGCTGCAGGAGATCATAATGTTATTCGTGCTAGCCATGTCGACGACCTTCATATAGAGTGACAACCTAGAGTGGATGATCACCATTTTCATTCACTCTCCACTAAGGATGGTTCAAATGGAAATGTAACATTGGTTACTATCCCCCCCACAATGTACAATTTTCACTCTTATATTGTTGAACAATACTCATGTCTTCTTGCTAAATGACTTGAATGCTCCAAAAGGGGTGACACTATATAATTGATGCTTTCTTTATAGAAATAGACACCCTTCCTTGAATTCATGCTTCTTTGTTATTGTTTGATCATGATCATAACAAATTAATATATCTTTTTAATGAAAGTCATTTTCAGAAATTTCACATAGACCCGTACATAGTCTGTCATAATTTTTGCATCCAAGACTTTCTCTCTAATCGCTTTGGTGAGATTCTTTGAAATTAGGTTTTCACCAACATATTTGAAATTTAGCACAATCCAATGGTGCATTTGTGAGATATGGTCCTTTTATCGAGACTGTATTTTCTGAGACAGTCACACATTCACCATCAACAAACTACTCTCTTACATTTGCAGTCTGACTCTGATACCATGTTAAGTTTGAGGATAGTTGCAAATGTAATAGCACTCTATTTTGTATGTGTTTCCAAATGCAACAATCTCTCTTTCATTTATATTAGGAATGAGGCTAGGAGAGACATGTCCCATGAAGGGACATGTCTATTCATTATTATTTATAGGAAAGGACATGCCTCTTCCTATTAATCATAATTTAATTAATTGTATAATGTTTCATCAATCAATTATTAATTAAGAATAATATAATAATTTAATATTGAATATTAAATTTTCATATGATTAATAATAATATAACATATATAATATATTATTATTAATCAACATGTATTATATGTATTCTAATGATCATACGATTGAAGCTACGAACATTAACACTCCCTCTTAGCTAGGGAGGATGATCAAACAGAATGTGTAGTGATCTCCTGTGTCAACACTTATGACCCTCGCTATAGCTATACAAAACATCAACAAGTGGGTTTAGGTATTCTTAGAGGTGTTGATAGAAACGGTTTCTAGTTCAAAAGGGTAAAGGGAGTATAACACTCTTTTTTGGAGCCTTTCAAACACTTTCTCCTATACTTACTATTTTTTGTAATGTTGGTGGAGTTGGCTTTGATGTTCATCCCAAGGTTTGATATAGTTTGGAGCTATTAAATTAAATAACAATAAAGTATTGTTTTAATTAAATAATTAACTTTATCATTATTTTAATTTATTTTATAAGAGATTATGGAAAGGTTAAATATTTGAAATAAAATGAAGTTCAAAGTGGTCTTTTATTTAAAAGTGACATGGAAAATATTAAATGAAAATATTCACAAAAAATAGTGAAAAGGCATTTGCAAAAAAATAGAAAAAAAGCATTCGTAGAAAATGGCAAGAAATATTCCCAAAAAAATAGGGAAAAATGTTTCCGAAAAAATAGGAAAAAGGACAAAAGGGTGCTTTTTCGAAAAAAAAACAGCTAAAAGTTATAAAAGTAGGAATGAGGCTTTCATTTTGGGTGGTTGATATTTTGGTTGTGACATGTGCATTTAATTTTGAAGGAGTTTTTGCTTCTTCTTGCTGGTTTGTGAGGATGGAGGTTTGAAAGACACAATCTGGGGAATAACTTGGTGATTTCACATAGAGATCAGAGCTAAGCTTCAATGGTGTTTGATAACTTCTTCAGTTTTTAAAGCTGCAAAGTTTTAGAGATTATTCATGAGGGCTGATTGAGGAGATTTATAGACTTCCATGGCTAAAAAACTCTTGGGAAAATTGCAATTCTGATAACTAACAAAATTGTTTTAGGTGTCGTATGGATTGTGTGCTTTTTTTGTTAACGGCTAAAGATAAGTATTGCTGCATTGTAAGTCATTACTATTTGTCGTTCTTTTTTCCCATGATACAATTTAATTGTAAATGGTCTTTTCTGGATATAGATAAAATTGTGTTGCGATCTTATTTTTTCCCTTAGAGGTCATGGCTTACCTACTAAAGCACACTACAAAAGGATAACTTCACGTGAAAGGATAATATGAATAGAGGCAGTAAGAGTTTGGCTAAATAATGATTACTGGTTAATTCTTTTTTTGGCATATTTTAATAATGTGTAGACTAGAAACTAATGTTGTAGTCGCTGTTCTGAAATCCATATCATCCACTTTTATGGGTACACGATTTCAATATTCCAAAGGAAATTAGGGGCTTATTATGATCTACATGTTCCAAAGTTTACTAGTATGTTTTAATGTTCCAATTCTCTGAACTTCGGAATTTTCTTTTTAGTGTTTGAGACTAGATGTATGCGAAGAATAATAATTGGTTTGCATTTATGCTCTACATGTTATTGAATGCATTCTTCCTCTTGGCTTTTTTATAGTTTAAGAGGTATTTGAATGTATCATGTATCAGTATAGGATTTTTACTTGTTTAGAGTGCTATGTTTTCTTGCTAAGCATGTATAGTACTCAAATGCAGCTGGGGGTGTTTGGAAAATGTATCACTGGAATCAGCAGCGGAAGACCAGGGAGTTCTATGAAATGCTGGATCGAGGAGTAATATCTGTTGTCCATGAGGAAGAGTAGATTTAATCATTTTTAAGATCAAGACATTTTATAATTCTGTACAAGTATGTTTTCTTGTTAACTGGGAGTGTTGAATAAGATTTCTTGATACATTGGGTTTGAATCTTAATTTTCACGCCTCAAGTATCTTATTGTGGTTCAGTTTTGTCGATATGCCACGTTCCTTCATTACAAACATGACATTATCAATAATGGAAATGGTATTTTGATGATAGCACTTCGCAAAGCATAGACACCTAATTGTTTGAATTTAAAACTCATACACTATTACATTTTTCTGTGGAGGGGAGGATATAGAATGTACTAAAAAAATTGTCAGTTCAATCTAAGCTTATTATTTAGTTTCTTTGTTCCTTTATTTTGGAATCCAGTAAAGTCCTTTCGGAATGTATTTGACTTTAATTTTATGCTCTTGTTGAAGATTGAATTCTATGGTTCTGCTGCATTTTTTGAGAATGCTTTGGGTTAAGTTTGGTTGCATTGGTTACCATTATTTATGTTTTTCAACTGTCCTGAGAACTATTATGGTTGATATAAGTTGGATCCTAAGCTATCAATATGTAGTAAGAGATTCAGTAAATCAGCCTTGTCGTTAGTATATGTGAAATTTTCTTCTTCGGTCACAGTATGGCTCAAATCTATTACTTTCTACATTTGTTTATAATTGAGTAGCTATCTTTTTGTCTCTGGCTTTGATAGCGTAAGAGAATATTTTTTTGGTCAAGATTACCAGAAAAATTAGATTTGGGATCTTGACTGTGGACGAAGTTTCTCTTTTCAAAGAAAGCTTTGAGTGTACTTTTGATTCAACTGCAGTTGGATTCTATTGTATCTTGAATGCTTGATATGAAGTGATGATTACCTATTCTTCTCATTCTGTCATAATATCATATAATATGATTATTTCTCTCCCTCCCTCTCCCTCCATCTCTTTCCTATTCGGGAGACTGCTACGTATATTTTATTCAGATTTACAGAAACCTAAGCGTGATTTAGGTAGGGCGCAAACTTAGTATGGTTTTGCATGGAGACGACCCATCTCAACCATTGAGCCAATCATTCTATATTTATTGTGCATCATTGATAGCGGCACATTTTTGACTCCAAGCGCTTAGGGTAGTGCTTAGACAAAGGTATTGAATGCATCGTAAAAGGTATTTTAGTCACGTGTTAAATGCATTCAAACCTAGAAAAAATTGGTCTACTTTCTTCTAGTCTGATTAGACATTATAAATAGTATCATATGAATTTCTAGTTTGAAAATTAGGATATAATTGATCAAACCTAGAAAAAATTGGTCTACTTTCTTCTAGTCTGATTAGACATTATAAATAATATCATATGAATTTCAAGTTTGAAAATTAGGATATATTTGACCTTAATGAAATTTTGTATCCATAAAACTCTATACAGGCAATACCTTGTAAAACCTTAAATTAAAAACTAGTCGTGTCGGTAAAACTCTATACAGGCAATAACTTGTAAAATCTTAAACTAAAAACTAGTTATGTCAAAATGAAAGGTGATTTTGCATCTACACATTACTTCAGAGGATTTAAATTATAAATCATAAAACAAAAAAACCAAGCAATCAAGATTTAATATTTTTTTTTTGATATTATGAGAGAAATAAGACTCTACAAAGAAATATATAAAATTATTCTAGGTTGAGGCAATCAATTGTGCTAATTATATTTAGAACCACAGTCTCCACAAAGCAATTTTGAGTATCACTTCAAAGGAATAGTGGTCCAATAACAAGCCTATGTTATCTGATTTAAGATTTTTGGTAGCAAAGATTGGGAATTCATATTGGATGATCAATGTAAGGTGATGGAGAATAAGAGCCAAGTGTTCTTTTCTGAGTCTATTGTGAGAATGTGTAGGATTATTGGTTATTTGATCCTACCATAAGATATATCTAGTTTCATAGAGATGTCCAATTTGACGAGTCTTTCCTGTAGTTAGATTCTACATCCAGTGCTACTTCCTCACTACCTACTTTGTCTTTTACATTTCATGAATATAGTTGTGTATTGAAGGATACTTTATATGATGGTTCAATCCCACCATCTTTTATGCAAACACTTTTGCCTCCTCTTGCTCATGTTTTAACTAAATCAGATTGTAATGCTATTTAGGAGGCTATATATACCATTGGATATTGGTTGTTTTAGGAAAAAGGTTATCATTGATGTTAAAGGTTTTGTTCAATTCTATCATGGATGTTAAGGTATTTGGAAGAGTATGATCCTTTCTTGTTTGTGATTGTGCATGAGTTCCAAAAGGGTCCAAAAAGACTATGATATGTTGATAATATTTGTTGCAAAATGTTTTTTTTTATATCTTGAATCAATCATTGGATGTGATTGAGAAGGGTTTTTGGAATGTTTGAGAGGTCTATTATGGTAAGGTTAACTATATCATGAAAACAAAAATTAACTCAATTTCCCATGACTTTGAAAATGATATGAATAACTTAAATATAGACAAAAAAAAAAGTCACATTACTTCTCATGTAAAAGTGCCCAATCCAGGTATTAGTATGTGATGTACAATATACAAAAGTAAACTGAGGCTCTCATGCCATGTAGTCAACTCCATACAAATAGTGATGCACAAATACATGAATATTTCAAGTAATGAAATATGAATTATAATTGACGAAGTGTTTGGTTACCACTAAACACATGATCACCCGAAAATCCAAGAGACAAGAATATGACTTGGATGCTTTTCCACTCAGGTATAAAGTTTACGCTTCCTCAAACTTCATTAAGAAAGACATGTAATGTCCTGCTATTAAGATATGTCAAAAAAAATATGAATATAAATTTTCTAGGAAACTTTAATCTATTTCAATGAAAACACGTCTTTAACAAAAGCATTTGAAATATTTTGGTAGATTCTTGAAAGAGAATCATCTTCTTTGCTAGCCTATATTCGACATTTGTCATGTAAGACAAACCTATTACACACAAAGAAAACTAATCTACTTTATTAAATAAAAATCATATTAAGAGACACATGCATGTGCTCTTTGAAAACTCTATTCTTTTCATGTGCTATGATAACCATTATGATACTAAATACATTTAAGTTATACTATGATTTCATGCAATATTAAAAAGACAATAATTTTCATGTCACAAGTGTAATAAAATTAAATCTTGATCAGACCATTCATTGAAAATCAATAATTATTTGTATGCATGTCATCAAATATGATATACACTTAAGGAAAAATACAATATCAAACTCAAGCCGTATCATGCTTCACAATCATGATGAGTGTACAAATAACCCAACATAATTCTTTTCTTGACAATTATAACGATATTTATCAGATACTAAACATTAGACCATTTATGCTTCTTGACTCAGAATTATGTAACAAATACTTCAAATTCAACACTAATCCCTTATGAATTAAGAAAGATGCACAAGAAGTATGTTAAGATCATTGCAATGACATATTTTATCTTCTAATCATAATTAACAATTGATTCAATCCATTGTTGGCTTTCAGGCTTCCTTATGAAGTCTGAAAGTAAGTGATTCAATATTCTCATGGTATTTCAATGTTATTACTAATTCTTTTATTCTTATCAGTGGCCTCAAAGATATTCCAATAATCAACCCAAAAACTTAGTACTACAATATTAAGCCTCTAGTTATTTTCAGTCCTATAAGATGAATGCCTCCAAATATAATTATAAAATTACTGTTGCTCGCAATGCTTTGTTAAACCTTATATTGTATGTTTACTGAATAGCAGTCTATTAATTTACTGAAAGATAGTAAATTATCTAGAGTATACCAATCAATCCAGTTAAGCTACGTGTAATGCAAAACACTAAAGTAATGACTCATAAACACATTGACACATGAATTTTTAACGTGGAAACCCTGTTAAGGGAAAAAACCACTTGGGACTGGTAACCCAAAATTTTCACTCTTCTGAAGTGAGCTCGGTGAAGAGCCAACCCTGTTAAAGGTTACAAACACACTGTTAGATGTGACCTTGTTAGAGGATTTAAAAGTTTAGTCTGTCACTTGATATCGGGCATCTCTATGTTACCTTCCTTGATCAAACACTCACTTGGCCTGTCAATAGGTACCTGACATCTCATGCTATCTTCATTATCAAACTTTTTGATATTCCCGTGGATGTATCTCAATATAGAAAGGATATTTAAATCCCGCTCGGTTAAGAGACTTTCTGAATCAATGGTTAAACTGAAACAATACGATCTGTTCACATATACAACTTATACTTGCAGATTTTCAGATCTATTGTAATCTCATAAAACTAATCTGATCAATATATCTCTGTTAATATCTTTGGTCCACTTTAGTTTTGCTCGGTGATGTTGTGCTCTGTTGCTCGGTGTCTGTAGAAAACTTTAGCTCTTTCCTCAACTTGATTGATCAAGACTGTATGAAGTTGCTCTTCATCAGTTTCTCTTTAGCATCCTCTTTTTCATTCACTCCCCTTGATCCGTAATGAATCAAGTCTGTCTCTTAAATAGACATGATATCACCGTTGTTAGGTTCTTGATTTTTTTGATCTTGATGTGATCCACAATCTTAGCCAATTAGATTTAAAGCAAAACTCCTGTTTTATATCGTAGAGATCTTCTTGCCAATTGGACAAAACAACTTTAAATCCTTTACTTATCTCTGGCTTATCTTGTCGATGAAAACAATGATAACTACCAGTTAAGTCTATATTTAGCTCTGCCAACTAGATATTTTGTCATTTCTGAACTTTAGTTATTTTCAGTGTTCTAACTCTTTGATGGCTTCGGTCAACACTCCAGTTCTCCTCGAGCTTCTCTGTCAGTTCACACTATGTTTCTGGCCGTTGGTTATGCTTGTGATTTTGCTCGTTGGTAATGCTCGCTGGTGTTTTTGCTCAGGCATCACTGTGACTTGACTTTCGGTGATCTCTGTCTGTCGGGTTCTACTGACCGTCGGTGTTTGAAGTCACTTAGTGAATACTTGTCTTTTATACATTACTGAAAGCATAATCTTTATCTCTTTGATTCTTTGAAGTCTTTGACACTTTGATTATAACTGATTAGATTATATCAAGTTGACATCAATGACAATACAATCCATTAACTGATTTAATGTCTTGCATTATCTTTCTGCATTTCGGTGATCAACTTAACATCTTCAAACATTCAATCAGTTACATGTCATCAATCTTTCCCTTTGGCATTGATGGCAACATACTACATTATCATACTATACTATCACTAATACATTATGAAATATACAGTTTCATCAAGCTTTCCTAATGTAACTATTACAAATGTCTGGCTCTCGGTAAGCTCAAATAGCTTAGATTTGTTTCATGCAGAGTGGTTGTCTTCAATGTTTAATCCCTTCACTGGATAGATGTAGCATCTTCTGTCTCTGTTTTGATATGTGCTCTGCCTTGACTGTTCCTCTTCTTGATAATCTCTTTTTTCTTTGACAACAATCTTTCTCTTTGTCTGAACTCTCTCCCTTTGTTACTTCTCTCCCTTAGATGGATATTTCATATGTAATCAAATTCTCTCCCTTAGAATATTGATTAACTCTTCCTTCTGATTCTCAGGAACTTCACTTCGTGGATAATGATATAATCTTATTTGATCAATGAGATAATCTCTCCCTTTGTGATTCCTTACATCTCTCCTTTATGATGATGAGATAATCTCTCCCTCTTATAATAATGGAGATCTCTTCCTGATGATAATGAGATAATCTCCCCCTTTGACAATAATGCCAAACAAAAACACTTCTTGTTTTTATCATCTTCCATCCTTTACATAATATATTCCTTGGATTTCCCTATCCATCATCAATACATTGTCTCTGGTGTTCGGTGTAGATTTGTACCTTGTTGTGTACAAATGTATATGTTGTTGTCCATCTTTGTGTTTGCATCAACATGAATGATCTTCTTGCTTCGTATGGGTTGATGCAACCTCCTAGTCAGCTTACTGACCAATAGACAAGGGTTGTACCCCTAGTCTTTGTCTTTGGTACTCAAAAGTATCTTTCGGTAATGGCTTGGTGAATATACCAGCTAACTATTCCCTTGATTGAACATATTCTAGTATCACCTCCTTTGCTTGTACTTGTTCTATCAGATAGTGATACTTGATAGCAATACGCTTAGTCTTAGCATCCATGACTGGATTCTTAGAAATGTTAATTGCACTGGTATTATCACAGTAGATAATTACTCGTTCAAGAATCTTCATATTCATACCTTCCAGTAACTATTTGATCCATGCAATATTAGAGCAATTTGCATCAGCAACCACATATTTTGCTTCTGTAGTAGATTGAAAGATGCATCTTTGCTTCTTACTTATCCATGTGACAAGTCTGTCACCCATGAAGAGTGCTCCTCAAGTTGTGTTCTTTCGGTCATCAATGTTTCCAGCCCAATCAACATCTGTATAGACTTGTAGCTCAAATTTTCCTTATCTTTTATACCATAAGCCATAGTCCTCGACGTTCTTAAGATATCTTAGAATTCTTTTGACAACAATCATATGTGATTCTTTGGGATTAGCAGAGAATCTTGCAACTATTTCCACTACATGTGCTATACCTGGCCTGGTATGAACAACATACATTAGTTTGCCAATCATAGATCTATACAAGGTTTGATTTACCTCATTAGATTTGTCTTTTTTTGTCAGCTTGCATCCAGTAGCCATAGGTGTTCCAACTGGTTTGGAATATTCCATCTTGAATATCTTCAACACTTCCTTGATGTATTTGGACTGAGTGATATAAATGCCTGCATCTTGTTGAAGAATCTATAGACCAAGAAAGAATTTGATCTCCCCAAACATAAACATTAACATTTCAAATTCCTTGCTCATTTCATTAGAAAAGGATTTGCGTAATAATTCATTTCCCCCAAAAATGATATCATCAACAAAAATTTCAGCAATCAGAATATTACTATCGGTTCTAATAAATTCAATGCTAATGAGATAGGAGTGGAGTCTTTCATACTAGGCTCTAGGTGCTTGTTTTAATCCATACAAGGCTTTATGCAGTCTACATACCATGTTTCTCTTATCTGGATCAACAAACCCTTCTAGTTGTTCAATGTATACCTCTTCTTTAAGTATTCCATTTAGGAATGCAGATTTGACATCCATCTGGTATACCTTGAATCCTTTAAACGCAACATAAGCAAGTAAGATTCTAACTCCTTCTAGTCTAGCAACGGGTGCAAAGGTTTCACCATAATCAAAACCTTTTTCTTGTGCATATCCCTTGCATACTAATCTTGCTTTGTTTCTAGTGACTTCTCCATTCTCATTCAGCTTGTTTCTGAATATCCATTTGGTACCGATGACATTCTTGTCATCTAGTCTTGGTACTAGAGTCCATGTACTATTTTTCAATATGTTGTATTTCTTCATTCATAACATTGACCCATTCTTCGTTCTCAAGTGCATTGTTGTTAGAATTAATCTTTCCTTGGTTGAAAATATGTAATTAAAGGATAAACTAATGTACCCTTATTTGTATTTGTCCTCTAGTCCAAGTAGGAGGACATGTTCCTATTTTGTATTTCCTTTAATAAGGAAAATACACATTTCTCCTTAAGAGGAATCTCACATTTGTTACACACACAATATGAATGTGGCATTCATAGGAGAAGGGAGTTACATGCAAACTCCTCCACTCATCTCTACTTAAGAGATGCCTCACACACACTTGCTCTAATAATCTTCTCCTCTCTCTCATTTTCTTCTCTCAATCTCTCTTTGCTCTCATTATTGTATCGAGCTTATTGCTCTCATTTTTTAGGCTTTGTGTCATATTCTTATTATTCACAAAGGGGTTTTTCTTTGCTTTTCCCCTTACAAAAATCTCTTGGCTCTTTGTTGAGATTCTTGGAGTATTCTCATGTTCTTGGTGATTGATCTTGAAAACTTTATCTCACATTTGGTTTATGGTAAATTCCTTCTTGCACTTCATTTTCTTAGATTATTTCATGATCTTATTTTCATTCTTTTAATACTTCTAACATGGTATCAGAGCTATTTAATCCTTGTTTAAGTGTTTTGTAGGAAGGTGTTATTCAAAGGAGCAAGCTCTTTTTGTTGATCTAATATTTGTTGCAGGTTTTACCTCATTGTTATTTTTGCAAATCTTACTTTTTTGCAATCTAACCTCTTAGTTCTGGATGGCTTGCCGACAAATCTAAGCTCTATTCATCTCATTTCAAGTTTTATTTAAAACTAACATACCCTCTGTCAGGCAAACCGCAAGGGATTTACAATTATCCTATTCTATTTTATCTTTAAATCTATATTAAAATCTATTTCTAACAATCTATTTGCAAATTTATTTCTTGTTTAATCTCTCTTTTCTTTTAGCATCTCTGTTTTTTATCTATGCAGATTTAATTATATATATTACATCTCTGTATCTAATCCTTTTTTGGTTATCTCTGATTTTATAACATCTCTGCAGGTTTAAATATCTTTATATTTCTCATCTCCGTGTCTTTGTGCAGCTCAGCCTTTTAAAAAAAAAAAACATTTAAATCTTCTTCAACATTCTCAGCATCATGTAAGGGATCAACATTTTATTCACTTTAGCATATATTTTGTTGAGCATTGGTGATTATATATTCTTCTGTATATTGCGTAGCATATACATCTGTATATTGTTGTCCAATCTAACGCAACCTTCTTGTAATTCTTATGATCATTCTGCATCCCCTCGCAGCCTTCTTGCATATTATCCCTGCATTCTCTTTTGCGCAACATTCTTACATTGATTATCCCTGCGCAATATACCTTCCTATCTCTGCTTCTGCAGCCTTTGCTGCTGTTGTCTTCAGCGCCTCCTTCTCTTCCCTTGTCGCACCTGCATAGGTTAGTTGAGGTTATACTTAGGTCCCCTTGGCTCGCACCAGACTTTTAAAGTCTTTGTTTATTGATTGACGCAGCTTTGGGCCATACTGTAGCCATACGTTTTACTTTACTTTAAGTGTTGTTTATTTTCTTCTCTAACATTTTTTATTTATCTGCAGGCTCATTTCATTCATTTTTTTAATTCTATCATTTTACTATGTTTGGTATATCTAGTTTTGTTTGTGCGCAACTTTATATGATTACTTAGCTCATATTTGGCTTATCTCTGCGTGTTTATTCTTCTATCTCAATCATAATATTTCAGTAGAATATCAGTTATTATCTGATATTATTTTCTGCAAATCTGTGGCATTTCCAATTTTAGTTGTAATTTATATTTTATCATTGCCTCATTCATAATCAGTTTGAATTAGTTTATTTTAATTCATTTTTTCATAAGCTTGATCTTAAGTTTATATTAATTCATTTCATAAGTTTATCAAGTGTTAATTTAAATAATCATCTATATACATCAACTTGGTAATTCAAACATTGTTATTCATTGGATTAATTCTTTTTTTAAATACAAGCTTCATTTAATTTTAATCTTAGTTTTTTTTTTTAAATTTGTTTAAATTAAAAAAAAGTTTAAACACTCATACATTTTTCCTATTCCATATTAACTCAAATCGTTTCATTTATAAGCTTTTTATATAATTTATAATCAAAATCTATTGCTGGTTCTGTAATTCATTACAATTAAAATTTGTTTCCCCATTTACATTAAAATTTTAATTTTTTTTAATATCTTTATTTTCTATTAAGAGTTAACATTAAGTTAAACTTTTTTTTCTTAATCTTACACATTATATATTCACTGTTATTCACTTTGTTTAAGTAAATTTGATCATTAATCATGTCTACTCTTATTCCTGAAATCAAGCTAAATAGCTCTAATTATCATCAATGGAAAACTCATGTTTCTTTTTTTATTTCGATTTAAACACCTTCTTGAAGTTGCTACAGATGTTTCCATTGAACCAACTACCTCTGCTTCTCAAGCACAAAAAGATGCATGGAAAACAAAAAATGAAGAAGCCCTTGGTTTGATTGGTCTCTCCATCATCCCTGATCTTTATGTCCTAATTGGACATTGCACCAAAGCTCATGAAGCGTGGGCCATTTTGCAACAGACGTA
>MU223652.1:1941672-1966555 GCA_018584345.1 Thuja plicata
GGTTTATTTTATGATGCAAAGTCTGATTTTACATTAAAAGGATTTACTGATTCAGATTTAGGTGGAGACCCCAATGATGGGAAATCTACTTTTGGGTATTGTTTCTTTCTTGGTTCAGGTGCTATATTTTGAAAAAGTAAAAAAGATCAATCTGTTTCACTATGTTCTACTGAATCTGAATACAAAAGTTGTACTAATGCCTCCAAAGAATCCTTATGGCTTAGAAGAATTCTTGAAGATTTGGGTCTACCTCAACATGAATCTACACCTTTATATTGTGACAATCAAAGTGCAATAGCCTTGGCAAAGAATCCGATCTACCATGCAAAGTCAAAGCACATCTCTCTCCACCACCACTTCATTAGAGAGCAAATTGAAGAAAAGAAAGTATCCCTCATCTATTGCAAGGGTGAAGATCAAGTTGCAGAAATTTTGACAAAGCCTCTTTCTAGAGAGAAATTTGAATTTCATTGTAAAAATTTGGGTTTAATACCCCTTGATGTAAATCCCCCAAGTAAAGATTAAAGGGGGGTGTTAGAATTAAGCTTTCCTTGGTTTAAAATATGTAATTAAAGATAAAGCAAGGTATCTTTATTTGTATTTGTCCTCTAGTCCAAGTAGGAGGACATGTCACTATTTTGTATTTCCTTTAATAAGGAAAATAGATATTCCTCCTTAAGAGGAATCTCACATTTGTCACACACACAATATGAATGTGGCATTCATAGGAGAAGGGAGTTACATGCAAACTCCTCCACTCATCTCTACTTAAGAGATGCCTCTCACACACTTGCTCTAATAATCTTCTCCTCTCTCTCATTTTCTTCTCTCAATTTCTCCTCGCTCTCATTATTGTATTGAGCTTATTGTTCTCATTCTTTAGGCTTTGTGCCATATTTTTATTATTCACAAAGGGGTTTTTCTTTGCTTTTCCCCTTACAAAAATCTCTTGGCTCTTTGTTGGGATTCTTGGAGTATTCTTATGTCCTTGGTGATTGATCTTGAAAACTTTATCTCACATTTGGTTTATGGTAAATTCCTTCTTGCACTTCATTTTCTTGAATTATTTCATTATCTTATTTTCATTCTTTTAATACTTTGAACAATTGTTAACAAATTTAGGCTCAAAATCACAAAGTAAGTTCATATACTATTTAGTGACTTACTTCTTGTTCTTGTTCCAACCTTCATGCCACCTATGATTTGATTTTGTGGATGATTTCTTCTGACATACTTGACAAATTTTGGTTCAGCTCTGTGTTCATCATTCTGATCATCTTCTTGACCTTCATTCTGATCTCTATCACTTGGAAAATCATCTTGAGGATTTTCCTGACTTTTGGTAATTGCAACCTGATGCTTGGGTGCAATGTTTTGTTGTTGGGGAGCGAGACACTGTTGCTCAGGTAGAGTGTCAGATTCTATATAAACAAACTTGTTGTAGTCCTCTGGTTCCTTTTTGCTTTCGTTATCATTCTTTTCTGCAAATTCATCTATTTTTACATTTGCACTTTCAATGATTTTGTTAGATGACTTGTTAAGACATTTATAAGCCTTTCTTTTGGTTGAATACCTTAGGAAGATACCTTCTTCACTTTTGCAGTTAAGTTTTCCACTTCTATCATGCTTCAAAATATAACATTGACTATCAAAGATTCTGATGTAACTTACATTGGGTGTGTGACCATACCAAAGCTCATAGGGTGTCTTCTTGGTGTCCTTCAATTGTACTTTGTTTAATGTGTATACAACAGTGCTGACAACTTCCCTCCAGAAAGTTTGAGTGATGCTTTTCTCAATCATCAATATTCTTGCACAGTCAATAATTGATTTGTTTCTCCTCTTAGCAATTCCATTTTGCTGTGGTTTTCTTGGTGCATAAACCTGTCTTTTAATTCCATGCTCATTGCAATAGTCAGTGAATTCTTCTGAAGTAAATTCCCCTTCTCTATTTGACCTTAAGCATTTCAATTTCTTTTCACTTTATTTTTCTACCATAGCCTTGTACCATTTAAACATCTTGAATGCTTCTGATTTATCTTTTAAAAACATTACTGTCATCATTCTAGAATAATAATCAACAAAGAGAATAAAGTATTTATCTCCATAGTAACTCTTTGTCCTCATGGGTCCACATAAATCTGTATGGACTAATTCTAGAATTGCATTAGATGTATGGGATTTACTCTTGAAACTAGACTTTGTCATCTTACATTTTTGACAATTCTTGCACATGATATGCTCGGGGTTAGTCATGCTCGGTAAGCCTCTAACATTCCTTTTGTTGTTTATCTTTATCATGTTGTCAAACTTCACATGAGACAATATTTTGTGCCACAACCAGATGTCTTCATTTCTAGCCATCAAAAAAGTGGTGTTAATGTCATCAAGATAGAAAAGGTTACCTTTTGTCTGCTCACCGGTACCAATCAATCTTCCTGATTCATTAAAGATCTTTGCCTTCTTATTTTCAAATGCTACTCTGTGACTTGAATTGTTTAGCTGTGAGACACTTAACAAATTATAATTTAGTCCTTTTACCCAGTAAACATTTTCACATTTGATCAAGTTATTCAACATTATAATTCCTTTACCTTCAACTGGACAAGGTGTATCATTACCCATTCTTACTGAACCACCATTATAGTATTCTAAAGTCTCAAACTTTTGCTTATCACCGGTCATATGGTGAGTGCAACCACTATCTATGATCTAGATATCATTTTTACTAACTTTAGATATGAGTGCAGTTTCTGCATGCCTTTCTTCATCTTCATCTGTCATCCTTCATGGCTACAAATACCATCTCGATGTCTTCTTCTGATTCAGTGTCAGTGTCATCAACTCTGTTCTCAGCTAGGTAACAAGATTTCTTCCCTTTGTCCTTGTAGTCTCAGGTATCTCTTTTGTCAGATTGTTGGTTGCTTCGGTAATCCCTATAATGACTTCTATCAAACTTATTCTCATATGATCTGTCATTTCCCTTGTCGTCTTTTCTTCTGTTTGGACATCTTGCAGTGAAGTGTCCAACCTCTTTACAATTGAAATATACAAGTGGTAATTTACCTTTGTATTTACCTTTGCCTCTCTACAGTCTTCTTGCCATTAGTGCTTCAATCTCATCAAGTCCTTGATCCTCATTATCACTTTCACTATCATTTCTAATATCATGTCTATGACTTGAATTACTTATTTTTAAAGAAGATTTGAATGCAGATTCTATAGATGGTAAGACACTATTATCAAAGTTGTTCATCTCAAATGAGATCAATATACCAATTAGACTATCTAGAGTAACTGTATTATTTGCAACTGCTCTCATTTCTTGAATAACAGAAACTCTAATGACATATATAGACAATAAGGTTCTTAAGATTTTACTTACCACTGTCTCCTCTTCAAGTACACCTCCATCTCCTCAGATATCATTGACTACTTCTTTGATTCTACAGCTATACTGAGTGATATTTTATCCTTCTTTCATCCTTAGGTGATCAAACCTCCCTCTTAGGTTTTCTTCCTTTGCTCTTAGTACATTAGCATCTCCTCCATGTACTAGCTTCAACTTATCCCACATTTTCTTTGAAGAGGTTTAGGTTTTGAAATCTTCAAACTCAACATTAGAGAGTGATGATGCAAGTTCTATCATAAGGCAGTTATGCTCATGCTTTACTCTTAATTGCTCAAGAGTGTGAGGTCCTGTAGGCAACACATTTTTAGTATCTAAGTATTGAACAATATCATTTCCAATACCTAATAGGTGGAGTCTTATTATGCTTTGCCATGATGCAAAATTTTCTTTATTCAACTTGGGCACATCTCGTCTGTTCATCTTGTGATCTTTTGCTTGAGTTGTTAACCTCCCTTTCTAAGAACACAAGCTCTGATACCAATTGTTAGTAATAATTGAGAGGGGGGGGGGAATTAGTGGCCTAAAAAATATTCCAATAATCAACCCAAAAACTCAGTACCACAATATTAAGCCTCTAGTTATCTTCAGTCCTATAAGATGAATGTCTCCAAATATAATTATCAAATTACTACTGCTCGGAATGCTTTGTTAAACCTTATACTGTATGTTTATCGAATAGTAGTCTATTAATTTACCAAAAGACAGTAAATTATCTAGAGTATACCAATCAATCCAGTTAAGCTATGTGTAATGCAAAATACTAAAGTAATGACTCATAAACACATTGACACATGTATTTTTAACGTGTAAACCTTGTTAAGGGAAAAAACCACTTGGGATCGGTAACCCAAATTTTTCACTCTTCTAAAGTGAGCCCGGTGAAGAGCCAACACTATTAAAGGTTGTAAACATGCTGTTAGGTGTGACCTTGTTAGAGGATTTAAAATTTTAGTCTATCACTTGATATCAGGCATCTCTATGCTACCTTCATTGATCAAACACTCACTTGGCATGTCAATAGGTATCTAACATCTCATGCTATCTTCATGATCAAACTTTTTGATACTCCTGTGGATGTATCTCAATATAGAAAGGATCTTTAAATCCCACTCGGTTAAGAGACTTTCTGAATCAATGGTTAAACTGAAACAGTATGATTTATTCACATATACAACTTATACTTGCATATTTTTAGATCTATTGTAATCTCATAAAACTAATCTGATCAATATATCTTCGTTAATACCTTTGCTCCACTTTAGTTCTGCTCGGTGATGCTATGCTTTGTTGCTTGGTGTTCGCAGAAAACTTTAGCTCTTTCCTCAGCTTGATTGATCAGGACTGTATGAAGTTTCTCTTCATCAGTTTCTCTTTAGCATCCTCGTTTTCATTCACTCCCCTTGATCCGTAATGAATCAAGTTTGTTTCTTAAATAGACATGATATCACTGTTGTTAGGTTCTTGATTTTCTTGATCTTGGCGTGATCCACAATCTTAGCCAATTAGATTTAAAACAAAACTCCTATTTTATCTCGCAGAGATCTTCTTTCCAACTGGACAAAACAAATTTAAATCCTTTACTTATCTCTGGCTTATCTTGTCGATGAAAACAATGATAACTACCAGTTAAGTCTATATTTAGCTCTGCCAGCTAGATATTTTGTCATTTCTGAACTTCAGTTATTTTCGGTGTTCTAACTCTTTGATAGCTTCGGTTAACACTCTAGTTCTCGTTGGGCTTCTCTATCGGTTTACACTATGTTTCTGGTCGTCGGTTATGCTTGTGATTCTACTCATCGGTGTTCTTGCTCGGGCATCACTATGAATTGACTTTCGGTGATCTCTGTCCGTCGGGTTCTACTGACCGTCGGTGTTTGAAGTTACGTAGTGAATACTTGTCTTTTATGCATTACTGAAAGCTTAGTCTTTATCTCTTTGATTCTCTGAAGTCTTTGACACTTTGATTATAACCGATTAGATTATATCAAATTGACATCAATGAAAATACAATCCATTAACTGATTTAATGTCTTGCATTATCTTTCTGCATTTCGGTGATCAACTTAACATCTTCAAACATTCAATCAGTTACATGTCATCAAAGTTTCCTAAGACTAAATCAAGGAAGATATACATACAATACCAGGTACAACATTTTTTTTGGTTACTATTTTAATTACAATCATCATGGACCTAAGGCAATGAATTATAAAAGATCTCCTATAATGAAGAAAGTTTTTGTGAAAATAAATTATTTTACTCCTCTGATTGATTTCAATATCACATGTTACAAATGTAATAGTTATGAACATATTGAAAGATATTGTAGAAGTGATTTCGTGAAGAATTCTAAATTGGATAGAAAGGAAAACACCTATGCTAATCTATATGATAAATATGAGAAGTCATGTAAAAGAAAGAAAGAGGAAGGAAGTTTATAAAAGACAATTATTTTGAATATTATATTTCATGATCAATCTGAGTTATGTACCATATCTGGAGATAAAGGTTGCATTATTGCATCTGGTATGGAAGAATGTGAAACCATAGAAAGAAGTTCTAGTGAGTTTATTGTGTCCACTATTGCAACACAAAAGGTGATGACTTTATTAAGACCAAGGAAACAAAATGCATGTTGGGAAAGAAAGATGAGAACCGACCTTAATTTACAAAGGAAGAATATGACAATAAAATTTTTACTTCTTCATGGAGAGAGAGAGAGAGAGAGAGAAAGAGAGAGAGAGAGAGACCAATTGAACTTTCAAACACTTACACCATCTTAGATCTACTCAACAATCCACTCGGTCTCTATAATATATAATCAGTAACATAAAATTGCAGTTCATTGTCCTAATGTAGTCAACTTGCATAATATAAAACTCTTAACAATACTACACATCAAATAACATTCACACAAGTATGACACCATGATTTAACGTGGAAACCCAATGTGGGAAAAAACCACCAGTAATAACGTGGAAACCCAATATGGGAAAAAACCACCAGTAACATGCTACCATTTTTTCACTCTTCTGAAGTGAGCTCTATGAGGAGCCAACCCTGTTAAAGGTTACAACACACACTGTTAAATGTGACCCTATTAAAGGATTTAATCACCCTGTTAAAAGTTTGCCTTGTTAGAGGACTTAGATCATTCCATTAGAATGTCACCTTGATTAAAGGATTTACAATATGACTGTTAGGTCAACCTTGTTTAAAAGGATTTTGCACTGATACAATAGTTAGAAAGTAACAGTAATGTGACCTGAAACATACAACTCACTTTGCAAATATAGATCCACTTTCGCTCAAATGCTAATTCACTGATTGGCCTCCATTGTCATCTCTATCATTCAGATCTGCATGGAAATTCGTCAAGAAATCACCACTGTGCAGTCATTTACTGCTCTTCTCAGCTTTCTCTACCTTTTGCTTAGATTTTCCAATCAACTGAATTAACCTCTACACACATAACTGACAATTAGGTTAATCTTATACCTCTCTAATCAGGTAGCTAGATCTTTTTCTCTTAACCATCATTGTAGATCTTAGGGTTTGGTCATATCTAATGAATCCTTCCAACATTTCATTTTCCATCTACCTTGTAGAACACATACTAAAACTCCTTCTTGAATCCATACATAAAAATGGTTAAACATATATTAAATGCTCATTTAATTCTCCACAACGATCGTCCTTATCTTAAATATACTCCACATATCCCAAGAAATCAACTATGTTGGCTGGGATCTCAAATCTTCCTCAAACTATCAAAACACCGACACTCGGTCATCACTATGTTCTTCCGCTCGGTCATCACTAGATAACTCGGTAATTTACCGATGCTCGATAAATATTGATGGTCGATCGACACTAAATTTGATCGACATGTATTGACGCTCAGTCGACACTAAATTTTCTCGACATGTACTAACGCTCGGTCGACACTCGCATCACTTGACACAAACTTAAGTTCCTTAAACTTATGCTCTGTTACTCGGTCAAGACTAAACTTGTAGTCATCCAAACTCCAGTTGGTGTAAAAGATTAAAAAAACATATTACCTTACCAAGGTGAAATCTTATCAAGTACCCATTGTATCCTCACAAAAATCAACCATTTCACTAGGTCTTCTTGTTATCTCCTCTTTTCAAAGCTTCTTCATCAATCAATTGATATGACACTTTACAAGATAGCAACTGTCTTACTAGTTAAGGTTTGACATCAGTGACAATATAACAATTATTTCAATTGTAGCTTCCAACAATCTCCCTCTTTGGCATTGCTGACAAACACATGCAAGGTTACCAAACAATCCAAACAGTATGTTCTATAGATTTCTCTTTGTAGCTTATCTCTCTCTGTGTCTTCTCTGAATATCTCCTTCATAGTATAGTTTATGTGTACTTCTCCCTCTTTGTCATATCTCCCTTACTGTCCAATCTAAATATCTCCCTATTTGACAACAATGCCAAAGACATACATCTTCACCATGTAGACATTTTTGTGTCAACTTTCTGAATTTTATGCTCCCTCTATCATCTTGCTAATTGACTAATCAACATCTTGTGTGCTACTCTTCACAGTTTTAGGCAATTCCTAAAGTGTGACCACCTTTGCATAAATTTGTGAGATATTCCGTGTAATAAATTTGATGCAATCACTCCATGTGATCCTAGTTAGCCTCAGATAGGGGAATCACCCCTAATTTACCTCTCAGATACTCACGAGCATTCTTAGGTAATGCCTTAGTAAATATATCTGCTAATTATTCCTTTGTATTTACATATTCAAGTCTTACTTCTTTGTCTTGTGCCAGCTCTCTCAAGTAATGATACTTGATGGCAATATGATTGGTCTTTGTGTGCATCACATGGTTCTTTGAAATATTTATAGCACTAGTGTTATTATAGAAAATAACAACTGGCTCAGTGATCTCTTCCTTCATTCCTTTCAAAAATTGCTTGATCCACACTATGTTTGAACAATTAACAACAACTACAACATATTCAGCTTCTGTTGTGGATTGAGAAATATAGTTTCATTTCTTGCTTGTCCAAGATACTAATCTCTTTCCTAAAAAGAATGCGCCACTACTTGTACTCTTTCTATCATCAACATTACCTGCCCAATTGACATCTGTATAAACTTTCAGTTCAAACTTCTTATTCTCTTACAATATAATCCATAGTCCTTTGTTCCCTTCAGATATCTCAGATTCCTTTTCACTGCCACCATGTGACTATATTTAGGATTTGCAAAAATCTTGCAACAATCTCAATCGCTAATGCAATATCTCGTCTGGAATGAACAACATATAGTAGCTTTCCAATCATTGACTTGTACAAGGTTTGATTGACTTCAGTTGTCTCATCAGTCTTTGATAGTTTCTGTCTAGTAGCTGTAGGTATACTTACAGGCCTGGAGTCCTCCATGCCAAAGGTTTTTAGTATCTCCTTGATATATTTAGATTGAGTAATGTAGATACCTTTCTTCACCTGATATACTTGCAGACCAACAAAGAATTTGATCTATCCAAACATAGACATCTCAAATTCTGGCATAAAGCATCTTGTCCTCCAAATATGATATCATCAACAAATATTTTAGCTAACAATACCCCTTTACCTTTTTCAGACTTTAAGTACAGATTATTGTTGTCATTAGTCCTTGTAAAACCAATTTTGACTAAGTAATTATGCAATCTCTCATACCATGCTCTGGGGGCTTGCTTCAATCTATAAAATGCTTTATGTAGTTTGCATACCATATTCCTCTTGCTTGAATCAACCAATCCTTCAAATTGTTCAATGTATACCTTTTCTTCCAGTATTCCATTCAGAAATGCTGATTTGACATCCATTTGATATACTTTGAATCCTTTGTAAGATGCATAAGCCAGTAAAGTTCTAAGTCCTTCAAATCTAGCAACTGGGGCAAACGTCTCACCATAGTCAATGCCTTTTTCTTATGCATAACCTTTTCATACCAGTCTAGCCTTATTTATTATAACTTCTCCATGTTCATTCAACTTATTTCTAAATACCCACTTGGTTCCAATAACATTCTTGTCCTTTGGTCTAGGTACTAGTGTCCAGGTTTTGTTCTTCTCAATTTGCTAAATTTCTTCATTCATGGCATGTATCCAGTCTTCATTATCTAAAGCATCTTTCACTGATTTGGGCTCAAATTCACATAATAAGCATGTCTTATTTTTCAATTTGCTTCTTGTCATGACCTCTGAATCTTTTTCTCCAATGATTTGATCTGGTTTATGATGTCTTCTTACATACTTTGCTAGTGTGGGCTCTGGTCTCCTTTTCTCTTGCTGTTCTTCCTCAGATTCATCATGCAAATTCATTTTAGGTTAATTTTGTGTCTCTTCTTCTTCCTCAGATTCCTCGACAGTTGCCTCCTGATGCTCGACAACCTCTTTCTGTGACTCAACATTTTATTGTTGTTGCTCAACAACACCATTCTGTTGCTCGATAGCTTCTTTTTCTAGTTCAGGTAAACTGCTCGTATCTCCTTCATTCATGTAAAAAAAATATCTGTAGTCTTCACGTTCTTGCTTGCATTTAACTTCATTCTTTTCTACATATTTGTCAATTCTCACATTTGCACTTTCCACAACTTTGTTAGTGTTAGAATTTAAACACTTATATGCTTTGCTCTTAGTGGAATAACCTAGGAATATGCCTTCATCACTTTTAGAATCAAGTTTTCCATTTCTATTGTCTTTTAGTATATAACATTTTCTTCCAAAAACTTTAAATATTTTACAATAGGTGCATAACCATACCATAACTCATAAGGTTTAATATCAGTACCTTTCTTGACTTGTACTCAGTTCAAGGTATAGACTATTGTACTTACAACTTCTCTCCAGTACTTTTGTGCAACATTCTTCTCTATCATCAGTGTTCTAGCACAATCCATTATTGATCTATTCCTTCTCTCGACTATGCCAATCTATGGGGGAGTTCTTGGAGCAGACACCTATCTTTTAATTCCTCTATCATTATAGAATAAGTTGAACTCACTAGATATAAACTCTCCTCCTCTGTTAGATCTCATACATCTCAAGCTCTTACCTGTCTCTTTTTCAACTTTTGCCAACTACCACTTAAACAAATGAAAAACATCAGATTTTTCTTTGAGAAACATCACAATCATCATTCTAGAGCAATCATCAACAAACAATATGAAATATTTATCACCATTGTATCTTTGCACACCAATAGGTCCACAAAGGTCAGTATGGACCGATTCCAAAACATTATATGAAGTATAGGTTTTTCTCTTAAAACTAGACTTTGTCATTTTGCCCAACTGACATTGCTTACACATAAGATTATCAGGTTTCTTCAATCTTGGTAAGCCTCTTACTCTTTTCATCTTACTAATGTTTACAAAATTGTCAAACTTCACATGACATAACCTCTTATGCCATAACCATACATCATCATATTGTACAAACAAACATGTCACATTAGATAGATCTAGATAGAACAAATTACCTCTTGTCTGTTGTCCACTTCCAATTAGTTCACCAGTAGCATCAAAGATTTTAGCTTTTTTGTGATGGAATTCAACTCGGTATCTAGAAGTGTTCAACTGAGAAACACTCAACAAATTAAAGTTAAAACCTTCAACCCAATAAGCATTGTCACATGTGATCTTATCAGTCACTTAAATTGATCCTTTTCCTTTCACAAGACATGGTTTGTCATTACCAAACTTAACACTACCACCTTTGCAATAGCTTAAGGTTTCAAATTAACTTTTATCACCAATCATATGATGTGAGAAACTACTATCAATTATCCATCTATGACCTTTACTCATATATGACATACGTGCATTTTTCTCATCCTCATCAGAATCATCTTTCATAGCAACATAAACAACTTCTATATCATTGTCATCAGATTATCAGATTCACTATCAGTTTCTTATTCAACAATATAGCAGGATTTCTTACCTTTGTCCTTATAGTCCTTATACCTTCTGAAATCTCTATCATCCCTTTTGTCTTTGTACTCACTTTCTCTTCTATCATCCTTGTCATTGCTGTAAGGGCATCTTGCTGCAATATGACCAACTTTGTTACATGAAAAACAAATTATAGGAAGTTTACCTTTGAATTTTCCATTTCCTCTCGGTAATCTTCTAGCCATAAGTGCCTCAAGTTCATTGAGATCATCATCAGAAGTGTCATTATCACTATTCACATGTCTTTCTTTTCCTTTAGATTAGATTTATGAAGAGTCAATTGTGATTTGAATGCAGAATCAACATTGTGAGGGGTGAAATTATCAAAATTTGATAACTCAAAAGTAGTAAGTCTACTAACTAAACCTTCCAGAGTTAAGTTCTTACCAAGAGTACATCTCAGTTCTTGTATAGAAGATACTCTAATAGCATAAATAGGAAGTAGGTTTCTCAATACCTTGCTAATAACAATATCATCACCAATAGTTTCATTTGCTTCTCTAATAGCATTCACAACCACTTTAACTCGGCTGCAATATTGAATAATAGTTTCACCATCTAACATTCTCATTTCATCAAACTTACCTCTCAAGATTTTAGATTGGGCTCTCAGTACATTTGTATCACCTCCGTAGATAGTTTCTAGTGTGTCTCACATTTCTTTTGCAGTTTTGCAGTCTTTTATATCTTCAAATTTAGGATAACTTAGGGCTGATGCAATCTCCAACATTGCTTGGTTGTGTTCTTGTTTTTCTTTCATCTACTGAGCTGTCAACATTGTCGACACATTTATGAAGTCATGTTCCACATAGTATTTTGTTGCTTCTCCAATTCTAGCTCAATGTTACTTCATCAAACCTTGCCATGCAAGGAAGTTCTCCTTATATAACCTCGGTACCTCCTTTTAACACATCTTGATCTTTAGCTTCAAGTACCTTCAAAATTTTCTCTACAAGCACCACAATGCTCTAATACCAATTGTTAGAATGATTTAGAATAACTGAGAGGGGGGGGGGGTGAATCAGTTATCTTCAAGTCCATAAGTACCAATTGAACTTTCAAACACTTACACCAACTTAGATCTGATGAACTACAACCAATTATATGTTTGAAGTCATTTGTTGATATTCAACCGAGTTGCAGAAGTGATGATAAACATTACCAGTTAATGTATTTCCATTGATGTCAACTTATTTGAGTATTATTATGGTGGAAAACATTTGTTATGATTTGAAGATTTGGAACAAACAATGTTTATGAGGTCAGTAAAAGAAGAGTTCTGTATACACCGAGAGACAATAATAACCGAGTAAATTGCAGTGTATACCGAGCATAGTAATAGCCAAGCAAGGGATTGTCGACACAACACAGTTAATACTAAGACCGAGCAATTAATTCAAATTGAGGCCGACTTGGATGCTGAGCTGGAAATTGATGATTTCGAGGTAGAAGATAAAGTTTTTTATTTGATCAAACGGTTATGAAAATTCAATGAAGATCAGATGACAGAGAGTGAAACGTGTTTTTAACACAACTGTTGAGGAAGGATCAAGCGGGAAAATGAACGATGGAGATTAAGCGACAAGATCTGAAGGATGAAAATTAAATGACACACGATGTCTATATAAGAGACAAGATATTCATTTTGAATCGTAACATCACAAGCACCTGATGCTTACTTGCAAATTTTATGCATGAATGATCAAACTGGTTAAAGACAGAACCGAGCATTTTCTGTAGACATTGCCGAGTAGACAGAGGAAAGAGGATTACCGAGCAGAACAAGTATGAAGTATGAAATGAAATGAAGAAGTACAAATTGATCAGAGGTATAATGTACTTAGAATAGGTCTGAATATCTGCAAATCAGAGTTGTATTTGAATCAGATCATTACTGTATCAGTTTAACCATTGTTATTGATAAATCTCTTAACCGAGTGGGATAGTGAATCCTTATTATAACATTCAGAGAATATTGATTTTTTTTTTCTTATTGACCCCATAGTGAATTCATGGTCAAGAGAGAATTGTTAGTTTTAAATCCTCTAACAAGGTCACATTTAATATTGTGCATTGTAACCTTTAACTGGGTTGGCTCTTCACTGAGCTCACTTCAGAAGAGTGAAAATATTTTGGGTTACTGGTCCCAGGTGGTTTTCCCTTAGCGGGGTTTCCACGTTAAAAATCTACGTGTCAATGTATATGAATGTTGTGGATTGTTATTTTACTTTACACTTTATTTAATTGACCTAGATCAGTAATCACAATATTAATTTACTGACACTCGGTAAACACTATTGATGAAAGTTTAAGTTTACAGAATACATTTTCACCGAGTTGAGTTTTATATGATTAAATTTTTTTTGGTATACATCTAGAGAAATTTGGGACTGTAGGATAATTTGTGAGGAAACTGATTCTAACTGATTCACTCCTCTCTCATTTATTCTAACAAGATCTACTCAACAATCGACTCGGTCTCTATAACATATAATTAGTAACATAAACTTGCAGTTCACTATCCTAATGTAATCAACTTGCATAATATAAAACTCTTAACAATACTACACATCAAATAAAATTGACACAAGTATGACACCAAGATTTAACGCGGAAACCCAATATGGGAAAAAACCACCAGTAACGTGCTACCAATTTTTCACTCTTCTGAAGTGAGCTCTGTGAGGAGCCAACCCCATTAAAGGTTATAATACACACTGTTAAATGTGACCCTGTTAAAGGATTTAATCACCCTGTTAAAAATGAGCCTTGTTAGAGGACTTAGATCATTCCATTAGAATGTCACATTGATTAAAGGATTTACAATATGACTGTTAGGTCAACCTTGTTTAAAAGGATTTTGCACTGATACAATGGTTAGAAAGTAACAATAATATGATCTTAAACATACAACTCACTTTGCAAATATAGACCCACTTTCGCTCAAATGCTAATTCACTGATTGGCCTCCATTGTCATCTCTATCACTCAAATCTGCTTGGAAATTTGTCAAGCAATCACCACTGTGCAATCCTGTACTACTTTTCTTAGCCTTCTCTACCTTCTGCTTAGATTTTCCAATCAACTGAATTAACCTCTACACACATAACCTGCAATTAGGTTAATCTTATACCTCTTTGATCAGGTAGCTAGATCTTTTTCCGCTTAATCATCATCGTAGATCTTAGGGTTTGGTCAGATCCAATGAATCCTTCCAACATTTCATTTTCCATCTACCTTGTAGAATAAATACTAAAAATCCTTCTTGAATCCATACATAAAAATGGTTAAACATATATTAAATGCTCATTTAATTCTCCGCAATGATCATCCTTAACTTAAATATACTCCACATATCCCAAGAAATCAACTGTGTCGGCTAGGATCTCAAATCTTCCTCAAACTGTCAAAATACTGACACTCGGTCATCACTATGTTCTTCCGCTCGGTCATCACTAGATAACTCGGTAATTTACTGACGCTCAATAAATATTGATGCTCAGTCAACACTAAATTTTCTTGGCATGTACTGACGCTCGGTCGACACTCGCATCACTCGACACAAACTTAAGTTCCTTAAACTTATGCTCTGTTACTTGGTCAAGACTAAACTTGTAGTCATCCTAACTTCACTTGTGTAAAAGATAAACAACATATTACCTTACCAAGGTGCAATCTTATCAAGTACCCTTTGTAGCTTCACATAACTCAACCATTTCACTAGGTCTTCTTGTTATCTCCTCTTTTCAAATCTTCTTCATCAATCAATTGATATGACACTTTACAAGATATCAACTGTCTTACCAGTTAAGGTTTGACATCAATGGAAATATAACAATTGTTTCAATTGTAGCTTTCAACAATTTATTATGCTTCATATTCCTTCATTGCCAATATTTATGATCTATGACTTGAAAAGAGAGTATTTCCCCTCATACTTCATCATATTCAAATGTTTTTGGAGTCGATGTTTACCAAATAGAATTTTTGAAGTGGCATAAGGGCCAATGCTTTAGTGAATTAGGTGGATTGTTTTTTTGATTTGATGCAAAGAAGGCTTGTAGCGTATACTCAATGGAGGTAGCATGTCCATGATTTTTGGGACCAAATAGGGCTACATTGGGAACTACATAGCATGTTCTTTCTTTTGAAGTAGCACGTGGGCTATTGGACTTGGCGTATTACATGTTTAACTAAGGTTAATGTTTGTAGGTGACTTATGGATGCATTAATCCTATTCTAGGCTAATGGATGTAATTGTAATTATAGTGCATATGTATAGAGATCTAGGATTTGGCCTAGATTGCGGGAAAGCTATGCAAGTGTACATGAATGTAATTATTTGATATGCATTAAGAAATGTAGAGTTGTCAAATTAACGTATTGTGAATTGCGTTCCAATCATTGTGAGGGTTAAAGAAGATCATTTGTTGTGTGAGAGAATACTTTGAATGTTGATCAAATCAAGTGTAAGCTATGTATTCATGTTTAATGTTTGCAATTCACAATTTGTTATTGTTGAGACTGAAGTCCTAGTTGTTGAGTTTATGCTTAGATCTGAACATAGGGGATTGGTTTTTCTAGTACGTTGGTTCCTACACAATTAATAGGGGATTGGTGTCTTAGATAGGTTGGTGCCTACTTCATATTATAAGCAATTATTTATTTTGTGAGCATAAATTTGTGCAGTAGTTTCTTTTCCATCTTAGGTTTCCACATATTTTTGGTTTTCATATATATGAATGTGTGTTTCCATGTGTTGCTTAAAAAATGCATCATTATAATTTTTTTTAAAGAAGCTACGATGTTTTAAGGTTAATGCTTGGAGAAGTTATTACTGGTAATTAATATTTAATTGAGTTAGAAATTAGATATATTGAATCACCCACCTTAATATATTGTGTGCCCAAGTTCATGTTGTCTTGTTGTTGTCCATACTCCTACTAAGTTGTACCATTTGGCAATGTATTGGTTTTGATATAATGCCCTATTATCTACTAATTAAAATCTATTAATATTAGTTCCTAAACAATTCATACAAACTTAAGGCATTGGTTGAAGTTGTTGTTAGTTGTACTAATGAAGGAGGAACATCCAAGGTAAAGGAATGTGTGTAGGTTAGAGAATGAATTGCTCCTTTTGCGATTGTGTTTTCATATGATTTAGGGGTGCCTTGAAATGTAAAATAATTTAATAAGTTATGAAGGTAAATGTTTGGGATTTTGGAAAGGTTATGTGAAATTATCTCTCTTATACTTGTTGTACCAGTAGTCCTAAATTTGGTCCAAAACTTGCAATAAGTTGAATTCCATCTTGATATGGGCAATTGAGGAAATGTGACTTTATAAAAGGAAAACTATGTTCCTTTGAGAGAAAATTTCACAACATACATTTAAACATCTCTAACTAATTAAATTGGTCTTCACATATTGAATTATAAATGAATAAAATGGAGATCCTGATTATGGAAACGCAAAATGTAGAAAATAGAGGGTTTCAACCCAAATCTAAGCATTTCAGTCAAGGACAACAATGCTAGTCAAGGATGCCAATAGGGGGTGTAGACCTCTGCTTGACATATGTTGTAGTCTTGTATGGACTATGAATAAAAAGATGCATAGAGAAACAAAAACTCAAGTTTCCAACTAACTTGCAAGACATAAAAATGATAAATGTCAGTGAATACATAGATACATTGAAAATACAATTAATGAATACAAGCAAACCCCCGCGTGGTTAAAATGTCTCCAATAAACTTGTACACACATAAAAAAGAAAAAAATGTTTGGGGCTATTTGGAGACTTGCCTTAGTCAAGTCTCTATTTTGGCGTTTCCACCCGCACAACAACCAAATATAGAGATAGATAACAATGAAAAATAGATAAAATGAATGATTTAATAGACAAGAGATGTGATGAATCCTAGAATGTTCAAAGATATTACCAAACAAAGCTTGAGAAATACAAGGGAGTGACAAAGATTATTTTGAGAGATTGATATTGTTGTGTAGAAAGTTGTGTGTGTGTGTGTGTGTGTGTGAGTGAGAGAGAGAGAGAGAGAGAGAGAGAGAGAGAGAGAGAGAGAGAGAGCGNGAGAGAGAGAGAGAGAGAGAGAGAGAGAGAGAGAGAGAGAGCATGGTGAAAGAATAGATTTAAAAATGAGAATATGAGGGAAAAGAGGATTGTTGAGTTGTCATGGAAGATTCTGAGCCATTTCTACTAACTTGGGTAGGTGACATTTGACCAAACACTCAAAAATGACCATTTGAATGTTGAAACATTGTGGGATGCTTATGCGACACGCGATCGTATGCATTGTGCACTAGTGTCTAGGGTGTTTATTACAATGTGTCTTTTAAGACATTTTAAAAAATTTGAGAAAATGGAAACAAATTGTTACCCCAATATTATATTTAAAAATGTCTTAGGTGAGAGAATGAAGACTTGGATGATGCAAAATTGTTGTTGAGAAATTTTACAAGATCACACAGTCAAAGATGGTTGGGAGAAAGAAGTGTTACCTTGAATAATTTCACCCAAACATGGGCCATCAATAAAAGGCCTATATAGAGGTCAATATTCCTTGGAGGTTAAAGATTCTCATTGTCGAACTAAGGGTAACTCACATTGGCTTTAGTGTGAAACAAGGAGTTGGAAAAGGCCAAAAGAAATTTGGGAAGAGATGATTTATATCTCGTGCATAGCCAAGGGTTACGAAAATGGAGAACATGTTATTTTAGATTGCAAAGCATACAATGACATTAGGGTCAACTACAAAGGCAAATTAACAACGATTTCTTTTTCAAGATTTATTCAACGAAAAATAAATAGAGAGAAGAGGAAGAAGACAAAATTATTTTAACATCCACGAGGCTAAATATAGCCTATGAGACATACCACCTCACAAATTAAATCCTTGTATTGCAACCCTTTTTTTATGCAACTTGATGAGGGGAGCCCCCAACTTCTCAAGTGTTCCCTTGCTAAATAAATCAACCCAAGAGTTAGCTATTAAGAAATTTACAAAAAATAGGAGACGTCTATCCAACCATTGGAAACTTAAATTTTATTGAAAGACTTAGTTTTATTTTAACCCTCATTAGTAAGATTTAAGTTTCTAATAACTAAACAGACACAACACGTTATACTCATTCTTCCAATATTTTTTTGGTATTTTCCAACATCTGATTTCAAGTTGATGAGTTAATTCTTAAGTGAAAAAACTAAATTGTTAAAAATCAGACATTTGATAATACAAAAATAACGAGATCCTGTCCCTTGTACTGATTTGACCATCGCGAATGTCAAAAATCTACTATTCTATTCTATCTCTTTAGATAAAATGTTAAAACAATAATTCCACTAGCGTTTGCCTTAGCCCATAAGGAGAGAGACGCGGCAATAGCGTGTCAAAGTTTATGTGCAATTTTATAATCTGCACTTATACTTTAGGTACATGCTTCCTAATATATTCGTACCCAACAACAAAAACAGAAAATTTCTCCGAGTTCTCTGCGCCCTAAAAAGAGAAATAAGCACGTTGAGGATCCCGAGTTTAAGGTTAAAAAAATTCAAAATTGTTTAGTTGCTCTTCAATTCGGAGGTCTGTTTTGCAGTTAAGCGTTTGATCGAGGCCTCGATTCAAAATGAGTTTCTTATTCGGAAAAAAGAAGAGTCCCGCAGGTATTCCTGTGATTTTAATGCAGAATTCGAATTAAATGTTTGGTTTTTTTGGGTTTTTTCTGAATTTGATCGTCTTCGTATGGAACATTTCATTCAGAATTTCACAAAATTTATAACGATCCATGGCTCTTTTGGTTATTTGAAAAGATTTTGCTTTTGTTTTCTTTTTTTGGTTGGGTTGGAAGACGAGTATTTTTGGTTGAAATTGTTTGGATTTGTAAGTTCGCGAGTGAAATTCACGTGAATTTTCCGCTTTGAATTCGTGACAGGGAAAACAAGGTTAAATTTCTTTAACAATGATTTAAATCATTGCATGTGGAAACTTTTTGGGTATTATAGTTTTTTTTGTTTGTTTCAGATGACGTTCCAATGGACTGTTTTCTTTATCGCCTTTTTAAATTTTGTTTGGTTTTAGAGTTCAGATCGGACATTTCATACCGGGCAATTTTTTATTTTCGGAAATTCCTGCTTGAATGACATAGAAAGAGCTATTGCAAGGAGCTGCCATGTTGTTAGGGCTTGTTTTCATTGTCATGTAGATTGGCCTGTAAAATGGGAAAGTCCCATACAGGGTTATGCGTAGAAATATTTTTTTAATTGAAATGGTCTTATGAATTAGTATTAAATTCTGCCATCCATAATTGTATTGAATTTTTTGTGAATTTGAATAATTAATGAATTGCAAAATAGTGTTTTGAAGCTCTCTCACCAACTAGTTCCTCCAATTCCGAGCTTCTTTTAGTTCGCCCTACCTCACACCGCACTTTCTGTATCTGCTTGGTTTATAATGACAATTGCTCTCTTCTGGTCCATACTTATCTGTTATCGATTTTCTATTTTCTTTATATATATATTATAAATGTGCCTGTTGACTATTGGGGAGAGTATCTCTCTCTTGCTAGCCAGTAATTCTTAGCTGGGATTGATGAATCGGTGGAAGTTATCAACATATCTCCTTTGCCATTTTACACAAGTTGCATTAGCATGTAGGGGTATGCATGCAACGTTTTGGTGCATCAAGCTATAGTGAATCCTAATGTTTAGCCTACCAAACTCACCCATTCTACTCACCTGCTGCAAACATGCCAATAGGAAAATGGTAGAATACCAAGAAAGTACTTTTATTTTCAATGGAAATATCAAAATGAATTTTTTACCATGGGAAATTTGAATTGAATCTGTTTTTTAAAAGTTTTCAACTAATAAAGAATCCAGCGCAAAAGCACTAATTTTCTGGAGTTGATTGGCAGTCCCACAGGCATCACACTTAACTGCTAGAAATTATGTGCATTATATAGTTGTAAGGAATTAATTACAACAACTGAAGCATAAAATTACTTCTGTAGTTGTATGGAGTGTCCCCTTCTTGGACCACCTTATGATATGCCCTGAATTCACAAATCCAAGTGAAGCAAATAGCAATATATAGTTAGAGATATAAAATTATAATCCTTTCTCTCAAAAATAACATGAGTTTTTGAAACCTGCAACCAGATTAGATAATAATGTAGATATAATTCATGAAATACATCCAATTCTAGGGTCATGAAATATATATGAATCTAAACAACAAATCTCAATGATTACATGGGAACTCAACCATAACGAGGGTTGTATTGGAGACATGATGAGGTGTCCCAAGTATCCTCTACCCTAGGTCCAACAGCAGGACCTTATCCTTTGTGCCTTCATGTAATCCTTAAGCGATGGTCATCAACCATCATCATGAGGTGGTGTACCTAGTGAGGGCTTTACACCGTTCTCCTCCATCATGTCAACCTCTCTTCTCTTATGATTGGCTCACTTCGACAATTGATCAATGTGGGACTAGTAGGGAAGCTGCAATAGGGTGCGCTTGACCCTCAACCCTAGGCCCAAGGTCAGGACCTTATCCTCCTTGGCCTCATGTGGTCCTTAACCATCATCATGAGGTCGCCTCATGGTCGTTAACCATCTTTACGAGGCGCCGCATGTAGTGGGAATCTTTCACCGTTATCCCTTCGTACTCTCCCTTCCCTCAACAAGACCAATTATTGCAAAATTTTACATTGATAATTAAATCCAAGTATTCATTAATTGTATATAATCAGATATAAACATTACTTATTCTCATTGTATATGGTTATGATTTCATATGTGAATCTATCCTTTCATACCACAACAATTAGAGGTTATAGATAAATCCTTCGGTTGCATGCACTATTATATCTGCTAATTATTGACGTGTTTCTGCTGTCTTGATCGATGCTATTTGCTGAATATATATATTTTCTCCTCCTGCTGAGATACGATTGATTGATTGAATGAATTTCTTAGATTTGATGATTAGAGGTATTGACGAGTTATGACTAAGTAATATTTGATTAGATGATTGAAAAGTGACGATATAATGAATGCTAGTTTGATATACTGGTGGATGATGATTGAATGAATGTTAACTTCATAGAGGGATGCTTGATTGCGGAATTGTATGTTTTCTTGATCCCAAGATGAAGTGATGATTAATGCGGATTTGATGATTCTTTGCTTGATTTCTTGATGGATGAAGGATTTGTTCGGATGGATTCATGAGAGACAATTGATAAGTTCCTCCTTCATTGCTTGAAACAAAATTTCCTTCGTACTCTATTAGTGAAACGGTCACCACCTTTCATAAGAATTGAATCACCACTTTCCGTTGTTGCCTTTGAGAATAATATATTAGTTCCCGAATTGGTCTCCTTTGGATATCCTCCTCAAATGAAACCTTTTCCCCTTTATATCTTCTAATTTGGGTGGAGTCACACCTCTTCATTATGGCTGCCCTTTGCAGTGTTCACAACCTATCATCATTACCACCCTTTGGGAGAGTCACAACCCTTCATCGTTTCTACGCTTTGAAAGAGTCACAACCCTTCATAATTGTCAATCTTTGAATGAGTCACAAACTCACAATCCTTCATAATTACCACCCTTGGAAAAGTCACAACCCTTCATCATTTCTGCCCTTTGAGAGAGTCACAAGACAACCTTTCATAATTACAACAACACTCTGAAAGAGTTACAATCCTATCTTCTTCTCATTCCTTCTTCCATTAATGCTTCCTTAATTCATTCTGCTACCTGCTTCCTTCCTTCCTCCACGACCACTTTCAAATGAACTACTCCCTTTTATATCTTATGTTGAGGGAGTCACTACTCTTCATTGCATCTCTTGACCTTTCATTAAACTTAATTAACTTGTAATTATATTATATTATATTATTATTTTTTATTTATTTATTATTATTTATTATTAAATCCTATTTTAGAAAAAGGACATTACATTGTAGGTAAATGAACCATGGAGTGGAGGAAAAATATTCATAGAGAACATTTGAGTTAATATGTCAAGAAAAGAGGCTTATAGAGTTTTTTTTTCCTTTCCGTAAGAAGAGATGTAAGCAGTAGTCATTGTAGGAAATAATCTACACAAAACAAGAAACAAACACTACCAGATCCTACAGTTTTTTCAAGAACTATCCAGCTTTCAGCTTTCGTTGATAAAAATTTGCATGCAGCTGCACAAAGTCCTGAATTCTTTTTTCTCCTCCTCGTGGCTTTTCTTCCTGCTGCTTTTAGTTCTGGCACTAGGTTAAGAAGAAGTGTAAGTTACTTATCCCATTTTATAAGAATAGATTGTGGCATTTTCTGAGAACAGATGTTAAGCTATCACTCCCTGTTTTCTGCTATGCTATGTGTATTACAAAAGGACAACAATCTCTATAATAGTCCCTAGTTTATCATCTAGACAATAATTCCTTCCTAGTTATTTTTAGCTGTGTTATCCCCATTTTCTATCATGATTTTTTAAAAACATTTTGGGTCTTCCAAGTTGACATGTATCAATTAATCACATTCCTGGAAACTGCGTCGATATTCTAAGTCATATATGAAAGTATTTTGTCATTCCAGTATGACTTACTCAAGAATTGTCAACCATCGGTAACAGTTGTTAGTGATTTGGAATCAAATTCAGTTGTCTTGAAGGTCACAAAATACCTGAGTTGAGTCATAATTTGTACACAAGTGTTTAAGTGTCTAGTTGAGTCATTGACAGAAATATAGGGTTTCAATTTAGTATTACTGGTGTACAGTTTTGACTTTTGGGGTTGCATTCCCGCAGTTCGCCTCTTCAACAATTTGCAGCTTTGTGAAATTGCAAGATGGCTCCAAAAATTGGACAATTGATTTTTAAGGGGTTGTTTTGAGGTTTGGTTATGGTTGTTTCAGAATATTTTCAGGTCAAAATGCACTGGCAGTTGATCCATGAATAGAAATTTGAGAGAGTGCAGAGTTACAGAATGTTAGCAACTTATGAGTTGCATTTCGCCATTCGCTGGTTGTAATTCTCGCTTTGCAATCTTACAGTGTAACAAGACCATTTTTTAATAAGTTTGCATTAAATTCAGTGGGATTTTTAAATTGTGTGATCGGCCGAGTTTCCCAACCAGCAGAAATGTGGAGTCGTAATCCTATTTGCATTTGCAATGAAGATTAATAAGTTTGGGGTTCGTGGAGGTTGGGAAGTTTGTGTGCACATTTTCATGTTGCAGAAGTACAAAGCAAATTAAAATTTGGCAAATATAGAATTTCTGTAAAACCACTCAGTATTCTTATAAGTTATAACTTTGGAGTTTAGGTGGCTTCGTAATTCAAAGGCATCTGTCATTTAGTTTATTTTGGTGGAAATCTGGAAGTAACATGCAATCACGCAATTTTTGCAAATTGCATTTGGACCTCTCTTTTTTGCCAATATTGCATTCTAAATTCCACTTCCCATATATTTTAAAGGAAGGAGCATTGGAAAAGCAGGGCTATGAACACTTCCCAAATATTTTAAAGTAAAAAGCATAGAACTGTGGGGTTACGAAGTAATATCACAATTTGCATTGCAAGCTGGTTTTTCCACATGCAAAGTATCTCACCCTTCAAAGGGTGTGTGAACCATTTTAATTGCTCATGGAATGTCTGGATTATATGCTTCTGGACAAGATAGATTTGTTAAAAGAGTATCAGAAACTTTTAAAACCAGGCCATACATGCTGTTTCTTCATATCCCTGTAAAGCATACACACAGAGCATGAGAGCGTGTACGAGGCCACAAACTGTTACAAATATTGTTTCACATAATGCCTTTGTTGCAGGATAAATGCAAAATGGATATGTTGAAAACAATTTGGAATGCTCCAAGCAAATCCAATTGGCAGCAGTAAAATTTCATGACTTATCAGCATCCTCCCATATGGCCCAAATGCAAGAGTTATAAAATAGTGTATAGACGTCCATTAAATTGAAAGGATAAAAGATGGGGGGATTTATCGTATGTTAAACTTATGAATGTCTTGGCAGATCTGCACATGCGTATGAAAGGATATCCATGATGTTACTGTTAAATGAAATGTCCTATATACATGTGATCTCAGGGAAGGCAATGATTGCAGGTGTATACACAAAATCAATTTGTTGAAAAGGTTGTTGAAAGTTGAAACATCAAGTAAATACATTTTGCAGCTATAATGTTGTGCTCGACAACAATGCCAATATCTTCCTGGTCCATTCCACAAACAAAATATCGCAACAGTGCATGACAATCCTGTTGTGAGGTCTTCACAACTCGCCCCAATTTGGGGACCCCCTCTGATATTTTTTTGCAGGTGCTTGAAATCTGGTCCATGGGTGACAGCGAAATGAAGTTGATAGTTGCATAAACTTTGATTGAAATGATGGAGCTTGTGGTCATCTTTCAAAATGCTTGAAATCTGAACTTGAAAG
>MU223652.1:1979655-2004727 GCA_018584345.1 Thuja plicata
AATTGCACTGCTGAAGTTGTTATCAAATTTCTAGAGGAAAGAATTACTACCAGGTTTGGATGTCCTTCTGCTTTGGTGTGTGATAATGGCTCTGCTTTTATTTCATTGAAATTTCATAATTGGGCATTTGATCATGGAACTATTTTAAAATTTTCATCAGGATACTATCCTCAGGGAAATGGCCTAGCTGAATCTACAAATAAGAACCTTGGAGTGTTTCCTCACGTCCTTTGTGAGTATATGCTTTTCAAGAGAGGGTTGAGCGTTTGGTACCCTGTATCAAGTGTTTAGTCCTATATGTTATGTAGTGGTACAAAACTCACATCAACAAATCCAGTATGGCATAAAAAGTGAGGAGTTTTATTGAACACTGCAGTAGTGGCTGCACTGGCGAGGTATGCTAATTGCTTGATATAGGGGCAGAATACAAAGCACAGACACAGAATGTGAACTATAAACATGGACCATGAACTGTTTGAAAAAATAGCTCATGAAATATTTATCCAGAGGTAAAGCATATGCATCATTTTACCAAATTGCTTGATGATATTTGCTAATAGCAGTAGCTTTAAAACAGTGCATAGTCAAGTAATTTGAACTTTTTAGCAGATTGTTTTTTTCTTAAATTTAAATTCTATGAATTGTGCAAATATTATTCCAGTATGTTTCAAGACAGGAACTTTGAAACAGGATATAGACATTTGTCAAGGGGTTAGATAAATATAATTTTTTTTTATCAAATAAAAGTAAAAATGAATACACCCTTTTCTTCAAAAAACAGCTTGACAGAGCTTGGCCAATTTTTAAAAGAAAAACGATACAAACTGCAACAGCACGATGTTAATTCTTAGCCTCGAGACTCCACGCTAAAGGAAAAACGGTTCATATTCCATCCTGTTCTTCAAAACAAATCATACCATATAAAAAATCTCCTTCATGCGACTCATGCTAATAAAGATCATGACTCCCAAATTTATTATCCGGCAAGACAAGAATAATCCGATACTTCATGCGTGCCATAAAAGATTGTAAATGTTTTTTTTGCAATCCCTGCACCACATTTTTTTTATTGCCCGCTCAACTTTTATTTTAATTCGAGACAAGGTATCACGTCAACTAGAACTCACAATTTCCTCCAATAAAAGTTTCTCACAGCCCAGTAACCGCAGAATTGATTAACACTCACAAAGCTGACTTCCATACAAAAACACCGCCCAGTTAAAAGCAATAATTATTGCCTCCAACTCATATTTACAAAAAGTTTGAATGCTAAGACCATCGCATGGAAGGATGCAAACATGGAATATCTAAATGCTGACATGGCATAATAATCTGACATGACAAGGAAGTGGACACATAAGCAGCTTAAGTAGACATCCAGGTAGTTCAACCAGACAGCCAGGTAGCTCAACTAGATAACCAACCAGCTCAAGAAGCTCAACCAAGCAAGCAAATAGCTCAACCAATTTTCTATTACTTTGAGTAATCCTCTGAGATTTATAGGACCTTGATCATCAACTTTTGACATCGATGACAACATACTCAACATTTCCTTCGACTCACACTATCAATAGTGATATATAGTTTTTATGTACTATCAATAGGGGTTTATCTATACTTATGCAGCCCTTAACGTATATAATAGCTGTTGCTTTCAGCACAATTTTATGATTCTTGATCCTCTGCCTTCACATTGTCAGTGATGTATTCTCCATTGTCAAGGACCAGTCTATCCTGGGTGAAGGTGTTGCTGATTGCTCTAGTTGCATATTCAATGAATTCAGTCCCCCATTTTACCAGCGGAGATGCCTGTCTTAGGTGGAGTTGACCATCTTAAGAGGAGGTCCCCTGAAACCGTCAGCCAGATCCAGTAAGTATTTTCCGAGCCTTAACATTTTCTTCTCTACCTTCACCTAGACTCTCAGTCTTCTCTTGGCCTTCCTCTGTCAGGAGAATAAAAAAAATGCAAATGGCAAAACCTTGACATTTTCAGAATGATATGTGTCTGTAGTTGGTGTTTAACTTTAATACCTAAATTGCTGATTTGTGGAACTTTTTGGGCGATTCCGGGTACGAAATGTACTGGAATCGGATTCTGAAACTAATCTCCTGTGGGTACACATCTGGGATTTGTGTTTTTAAATGCCGAAATGTTTAGTGATTCTAGTTTGATCTTTTAGATATTTTTAAGACCTGCACTGCTGACTAGCGAACTCTGAACTTATCTATCATGAGATTCTAGCTTGATCTTTTTGATACTGAAACCTGAATTTAAATTAGAATGATATGTTTCAAAATTTGAAATTTGTAATGGTTTTCTCTAGCATATGTATTGGTATATGACATTCTAAACTTAATTCTATTTTTTAGCTGCATATCTATACATATATATGTGTGTGTGTGTGTATACATACCGAAAACGTACCCAATCCCCCCCAAAAATTCCTGCCGTATCGGTGTTTTGTACCCATGTATTCATACCCGTTCCCACTCCCGATTTGGCAACTTAGTTTAATACCAAATACCCTGTTTCATGCATTCTTTATTCTTTTTGGATCAGATAATTCCGAGCACTATGGTTCTGCTATTTATGGCTTCTCTGATTTAGCTTGGAATTGGTAGGATATTCTCATACAGACAGATAGATTCCATAATAAAAAATGTCAATTTATACAGCTTTTACAATTCTATCCATATCTTATAAACTTTAACTCTTTTTTATTTGATCTTTTCCAAGAAAGCTGAGTTGGAGATCTTCAATTGGTATGTTAAGTAATTTCTGTTTGTATGCAGATTCCTCAGATAAGGGAGAACAACCTGCTTTTTAGCATGTCACAATTTATTTGAAAGTATTTCTTAACCTGATATCAGAAATATGCCGATAATATTAAACTCTTGTGGATGCTCATTATGAATGGAAAATCTAGTAATTCTAATGAAGAGGTACCATGATTACGTAATGTTTGGATTGTTTTAACCAGGGTCATTGTGATGTTAGGCATCTTGCTTTACTGCTAAACTGCAACTTGACAGACTTTTTTGTATAGCTTGGTATGATCTAGAGTTTTAGTTGTTTTTTCCTGCATTTACTAAATTTAATAGAAGAATTATTGTCATTTGGGACAGGAAGTTCATCCGTATTGTCAATGAACTTTTATGATAACAAAATTGAGAGATAAATGCAAATACCCTTAAGCCAAATTGGTCCGGAGCATCTATCAAAGTGTATCTACCTGTCTTTCCAATTGTACCTATATATATCTAGTTTTAAAACTAGCATAGATCCATCCTAACATGTAACTGATATGCTCCGAGGGGTATCTAACAGACCCATGGCACCAATACCTATACTTGCTCTAATTTTGTGGCAGGATTGCCACATTGATTCTTGTGGATACCTCTCAGCACATAACAAATCTATGCTAAGATGGACTTGTGCTTTCCATAGAATTCCAGGCTCTTTCATTGCCCAAGTTGGTAGAGAAAATTGATGTGGTTAATTTATTTTTTTGTCTTCAATGTGTTACATTCTTGGAAGAGTTTGATTTTTAACATGTGGTGCATGTATTAATGTACAGCCTTTTATTATTATTATTATCTATATTCACATAAATAGAAAAAAATGCCACCTGTCAATATTTCCTATGCATCCATCCACCTAGCTACTACCCCCCACACACAATAAAAATTGCAGGTTGTACAATACTCTTGGTGCAAATTAGTTCCTCTAAGCTTTGTTTAATTTTCATGACTTAATTCTCCTGTACAAGGTTGTGACTGCATATATTTTCATAATGGTTGTCTTACTAGTAATATCAGTGTATGGTGAGCATGCAGGGCATCCTAATAGAAAATATCTTTCATCCTCTACACTTATGTTACACCCTTCACATGTTCTTTGTTTCCAAGGTGTATTTGAACTTTGGATACATTTATCAATTTCACTGTATAATTTGTGAGTTTTTTCCGCTACTATGACTTTCATCTCGAGGCTTTTTACCTCATTCAAGTAGGTTGGATGCTCTAGTTTAGGGTTGATGTTGGTTTTATAGTACACGAGTTATTTGATTTAAAATTTCTTCTCTTTTTGATAATAAATGATTTAATTCTGTGGTAGTCTTTCAATGTGATATTTTCACAGATGTCCCCATATTTAAAACATTTGCTTGTCTTTTTCCAAAGTTAAATCATTGCAATAAATTAAAGTTGGGTTTATTAAAAAATACTTCAACTTTTGAAATTAAGCTAAGTCAACTCGATAAATAAATAATATTTGTTGACTTGGGAATTCTTTTTATTTTTAGAGCTTCTACGAGAGAACAAGCGTATGTTAGACAAATCTATACGTGAAATAGAAAGAGAAAGGCAAGGTTTACAAACACAGGAGAAGAAACTCATCGCAGAGATTAAAAAGACGGCAAAGCAAGGGCAAATGGTATTTTTCTCCTAAACTCCAGCGATTTTTTTTGTCTTATTGGTACTGGAAAAAAAACTGACTAATCCTCTCTTACATTACACCTGCATTGTATTACCGGAGATGTTTATTTGACTGGTTTTGTTCAAAAATATATTGTAGAGGAATTTGCTTAAATTATTTTGAACATTACTTGCCATTATTAGCTGGAGGCCATCAAGTGTTTAGATCCAGATTCGCCTCCATATGTCTTAGTGTTGTTATCTTGGTTGGATCAATTCATCACAATTTGAAAGTGTAGCTAAATTGTGGCATTCTTTGCCAATCAGCAATCCGGCTTTAGTTTGTTTTTGTAAGAAGTAAACAATGAGATCTTTGTATTTTGTTCTGTATATAATGACAAAGGCCATACAACTCATTTGATGCATGCTTTTCATAATGTTTTATGACTATATTATCTGAAGCTCATTTTGAGATCAGCTCATAGTTCGAGCCAATTTGTTTTTAGAGACTGATGTGGCTTTTATCTTTCATGAAAATAATTCTAATTTCTTAATGAAAATTTGACAGATTTCTTTTATTCATGTTACTTTTTTTCAGGCTGCTGTAAAGGTGATGGCAAAGGATCTCATTCGAACAAGGCATCAAATAACAAAATTCTATGCACTGAAGTCACAGCTTCAAGGTGTTTCTCTCCGCATCCAGGTGGGGTTTATATATTTGCTAATCATTTGGAAATGCCATTTTATTTAATGCCTTGATTTTCTGTGGTAATAATCTGGTATGAGTTCTTTATAATCTGGTTAATAATGTAGGTCCATATTTCCGTATTGACAACTTTCCATATGGAGAGTTGCATTATATTATCAAATTTGAATTTGTTTTTTTGGAAATACAATGCCAAAATGTTGTGATGTTTTCTCTTTGCTGAGATATGAAACTTTTGGCAATGTTACTATAGATATATATTATATTACATTGACATTTTAAAATATTCATCAGGTTTATATGTTCAATTAGGCACCCCTGGGACATGAAAGGATAGACAGGTCAAGCTTAAGTGATTCTAAAGTTTAAAATTAAATGCTTCATCTAGAATACTAACTCTCTCATTCAATATATGTTCTCATGTACATTAATAGTTTGGATTTTCAGGTCTTAGAACTGAGTCAAGTCAGTTACGTGTTGGACAGCGAGGTTTATCTTTTTCCTTGGCAATACATTCTGGTAAAAATAAGGGATTTATCATCAAGCCATGCAAAACTTCATGGAGAAGGCTGATAATATTCATGCTGATGGAAGCCTTCTTGAGTTAGAAAGAACCAGAATTCATTAATTCTATGAGCAAGAAAAGTTGGACAGCCAAGATGTAGACAGATTAACAGAGGATGATTTTATCGATATGGTAAAGAGGAAAAACTACACACAAGAGGAGCCTTAATACACTATTTGAATTTGGGAAACCTTCTTTTGGCTAAGAAGCTGCCATGACGCTGCATACCGAAGAGTTCCCATTCTGTCAAAATCACCTGGGCCTTGCACTTGCACTTGTCCTAGTGGGGCCTACTTAATCACCTATCTTCATAATCTGCAGGGCTGCAAGTCCTCTTGAGGTTTGAATTCAAATCATCATCATCATGACAATCATTCCCATCTTTACCACTAGACCAAAGGACAAGAGAATGTAGAAATATTTTAATGAAACAAATGTAAAACATATCCAACAGAATCACCATAGAGGAGAAATTGAGAAATAGCAACGAAAAGCAGGCTATATTTATGAGAATGCAAAAAACAAACAGAAAATCAAGGACAAAGAATATCAAAATAGAGGATGGAGAAATGAGATATGTGTGGTGAAATGAGAATCACCATGTCTACTGGTTTACATTCACAATTGTTGCATTTGCAACACAGGAGGCTCAGTTATAAGGGTGGTGAGCACACGCTTGTACTCAGGGGGTGGGGGTGTGAATCAGTATAAGCAAATATTTTACTTTTTAAATTTAATAATCACAATACTATCAATCACACATCAACAATAAAGAACACAAGAAGAACATAAGATCTATGTTAAAACCCTTTCAGAAGAAAACTACAACTACTCTCAAAATCTGTGTAGGCACTAACCTACTCGAGGCACTGATGTCTGCTTATCTTTATAGACACTAATCAGCACCACTGAGCACCAACTCATCAAGGGACACCAGTCTCTTCTATTGAGAGGCACCAACCTCTAACACAACAATGTCTTATTCTTCTTGAGATTGCTTCTTCAAAGCATGAGAGTCTACTCCATAAAATCTGCTCTCAAGTCTGCTGTAAATCTGCTATAAATCTGCCATGAATCACCTCCAACAGTTTTCTATAAATCTGCTGTTGGAGAATATACTTCTGTTCTAAATTGGAAAGATATTTCATTAATTGCCCACCTCTTACGCTACAAAATTACTGTCTTTTATACCCCATCAAATATCTCTTCACCCAAGAGAGGTGACTCTCCCAAAGATGCTGGCCAAACTTGAAATATAAATATTTTATTTTAATTTCCAAAAATGAGCAACCATCATGAGGGGTCGGCTCCTTAATATATTGTTTTCTTGGGCATTAGACACGGGTTGGTCCACTACTAAATATTAGTTCAATTGTATCTTGCAAATTTCAAGGAGAGGTGTCATGGAGACAAGCGCCAAAATGGAGGGGGGTTGGCTAGCATTACCCAACGAACATAAGCTTGTCTTTAGTGCCTTGGAATGGTGTGATCTGCCCTTAAATAACGAAGATTCGAAATTGATTTTTTTGATCATTGAATATCAATTTGTGGCCTTTTGGCCCTTCAATCCTCGTTAGCGATTTCCTTTTTGAACCAGCATTTTCCATCTTGACATTAATGACAATTAATCCAACAACGTCCAGCATTTTCCATCTTGACATTAATGACAATTAATCCAACAACGTCCTTTGACATTAATGACAATAATTCTACACAGAGAATGAATTAGCATTAGGCTAGATTAGAGTCTAGAATAGTTTTTGAAACCTTAATAAGTGGCAACCCGTAGTTAATAAAAAGCCTCTGTTTCTTCAGCCTTAATAATGGATATCTAATTAGTAATTAGTAATCTGATTATTTCTGTTGGCTTTCGTTATGGTGCTCTGGTTCTGAATGCTTAGTCTACAATAGGTCATGCAATAAAGGTAAAAGGGTATGAATGTCTGGAAGCTTCCATTCTTCACTTTAACTTTTGTAGAAGTACGGCAGTAAAAATTAGAAGTTGAAGATCAATAAACATTGCTATGCTCCTTGTATGCGTTTTTGGTCATTTATGATGTTAGATGAAAAATAACAAATATAAAGATCTAGTTCCCTCGTGATCCAAGAAAAACATTTTTGTCCTGAACTAAATGGGAATATCTGTGGCAGACATTGAAATCAACACATACTATGGGAGAGGCGATGAAAGGTGTTACGAAAGCAATGAGACAAATGAACAGACAGATGAATTTACCAGCATTACAAAAAATAATGCAAGAATTTGAGAGACAAAATGAACGGATGGAAATGACAATGGAAGTTATGGGGGATGCTATTGATGATGCTATGGAAGGAGATGAAGAAGAGGAGGAAACCGAAGAACTTGTTAGTCAAGTTCTTGATGAGATTGGAATTGATATTAATTCTCAGGTATGGTTACTTCCCCACATATAAATGTGATTGAAATCATCTGGACACCAGGAGTAGAATCAGTTTATCTTACAAGATATATTTCTTCTGTTAAATGAGCTACTATATATTTAATCTGTCAATTACTTACAGTAATTTGTGTTGTCAATGCCACTTGTTGTATTACAGCTGGTAAATGCTCCAGCAACTTCTGTGGCTACACCTGCAGCACCCGCAAAAGTTGCCCAAGCTACTGCAGCTAATACTGAGGATACAGGGATTGATGATGACCTACAGGCAAGACTTGATAATCTGAGAAAGATGTAAAGTATTGACAACAGAGTTCCTTACTGAACCTCTAATATCTGGACATTTAATTGTTTATGAAAACAAAAGTTTTCTGGTGGTAACTGTTTATTATACTTACCAGGAACACTGAAAACAATTATCAGGTGCCCTTGTTTGTATTGGCTCTCATCTGATTATTGTATCTCTAGAATTCATATGGATGTGTATATACTATATATAGAAGATTTGCTTATCATGGTTGTTTGTTATTATTAGTTGTCACCTTTCAGGAAATCAATCATATTCACACAAAGATCATTTGTTGTAACACCCTTCTCGATTAATTAAGTTATCTTACATGGAATATGCCCTAAGGACGAGAAACACATTTATTATTTTGAGGAAAACGAGCAGATTGGACTTCCGGTGATGTTCTTTAAAGGTCCATCATTATGGGTCTATGTTGTACGGCTGGGGAAGTACTGGAGAAATCTACGGCATATATATGATAGCTTAATTGTTAATTATCATTGAATTACAGGATCAAGCTTTTGATAATTGCCAGTTTGCAATCTTATGCAACAATATGTGGTGTAATGTTAGATTCTTGTAATATGTTAAGAGTCCATATAAGACCAATTTTTAGCTATAATAGAGAACAATAAACTTAATGGAGGAAAAGGTTCTATAAATGATCTTACGGTGTTATTTGCATGACTGCTTCTTGTGACATGCATTCAGAAGAAATGGCACCAGCTCATTGGTAGTAATATTTTTTGATTTACTTTAAAGTGTATTTTTCTGAATGATAAAATACAAGTTTTATGTGCACTTAAAAATTAGTCACAATGTAAAGAATAGATTAAACTGAAAAACAAGTGCGCCATTAATAGAAACTGAAAAAATGTGCTATAAATAGAAATATGCTCAACATATTTCGTGCAAAATTTACAAATTTTAGTGGGGATCTATTTATAATTGAGTTAGCAAGATAAAAGATCTATGATGAGGTTTGATGAAACCCGATTGATTTTTAAAGCAAAGGGTTCAGGGCTTTATCCAGAATATGGTCTCAAGAAGTACCACCCAAAATCGTCAACTCAAAGCATCGCTGTAAATTCTTTTACACACACGGCAAAATGCCTATACCTGGCCCAAGAAGGATTTAGCTAGTGAAATTGGCTTTTATCTTCTGGCAGTTCTACTTATGCCTTGGATATCACCAGGCCAACTTGTAAATCAAAATGTAACATTCAAGCTGACCTAATTAACTAGATAATAATATAATAGATAATAATATGATGTAATTGAAAGTTAAGATAGCCACAAGTTGACTACTAATAACACTATAAAATAAAGGGCAACTTTTTGTGAGGTAGGGTGATTGTGCTCATTCATATTGGTGTTACTCGTAATTTCATAAACAAGCGGTAGTAAAGCAAGACATCAAAATAGAGTTTTTAAGGGTCGAATGTAATGGTGCATAATGGATTCACTATCCAATGCACTATGAAGATCTTTGAGGTGAATCTAAATTTGGGAGGATTTTGAAGGACAATTTTTTTTTTGTTGTAAGCTAGAATGCATGAATACGGTCCTTGGTATATCCAATGGTTGCACTCTTTAGGTGAGATCACATAAAACTTCTAAGTCATGGGATTAAAGTTTTAGCTAGAAGGGAAATAAGAGATACTTTAGGATATGACAAATAGAGCACCAAGGATTGCATATTTGTTAAAAGAAGGGAAAATATTTCCCTTCATGGGCAAGCAACATTGGTATCTTGTATCACATGGATTTACATAATATTTTGGACAAGTACAAATAATGTCTTCAACAACATTCTTGTAGGGAGATCATAGGATAGGGGCTTTGAGCAAGTCATTAAGTAGAAACAGGGCATTAAGCTCAACATCACTATAAAATGTTGTCATCTTAGGAGGCATAAGAAGGAAATAAAAAATGTTGGATATGGGGAACATTAGAATATGCCACAGTACCGATGTACATTGATACAAAGCATTGATACCAATGTTATCACCAAACATTCCTAGCAAGGCTTCTGCAATGATAACATTGGTATCTTAGTGTTTGGTGATCCAATGTTTTGCGAACAAATTGAAAGAAGTTATGGTCTCGTGCCTTGTGTTGGTCATTCTATATTTCTCCCTTGCCTTTTGGAATGCAATGCTTAAAGAGAAGGGATTGGAGTCGTGCTTATGCAGAACAAGTATTTGATTGCTTTTGAGAATAATAAAGTCATGCAAGTGGAAACACAATTCTCCATATATTATGAGGGAATATTGTCTATCATGCACACATTAATCAAAATTATGTAGCATAGTGGAAACACAATTCTCCATATATGATGAAGGAATATTGTCTATTATGTAGTCAAGACAAATTAGAATAATTTGAGGTATATTCTCAATTAGAAGGATTTGAATGAATGACAACAAAAGTTGGTAAGGAAACTCTAGGAATACAACTTTGATATTAAATATATTAAAGGAAATAAAAATATTGTTGTTGATGCTTTTTTTACAAGTCTGAACTTGTTTTTAATGGCTCACATCTTTACTAATTGGAAGGCATAAATCATAGCAGAATATGCTAAGAATGTGTTTGCATTGGATGACAAGTACACAGTTTGCAATAAACTCATTCTTTAAATGGGTAGAATCTACTTGGTGTTGGAATCAAGGGTGAAAAGAACAATTTTGAGGGCATCACATTTCCTTAGTCGGTCACTCGGTATTTCAAGATCTAGAACTAGATCATGAGGATATTCACTTGGAAAGGACTCAAGGATGATGTCTAAAGTCATATAAAAGAATGTATTGTTCACCAAAGGAATAAAATAGAACAAACATTTCGCAAGTCTTTTGCAATCCTTACCTATTTCATAGTAGAAGTGCGAGAGTGTTTCAATGGATTTCATAATGGACATCCTAAAGTCAAATGTAAGGACAACATACATATTGTTGTAAATACTCATGAAGCAAGCACATTTGTTTTCCATCTCTTGAGACTTTAAGGTGCCACAAGTTGTTGACTTGTTCTTTAAGGAAGTGCTAAAGCTCCATGCACTACCAAAGAGCATTATGAGTGAGAGATGGTCATATAATGATTTTTTTCGCAAGAGCTTTTCCTTTTGGCAAGAACCAAGCTCACACCTAGAATTTTCTACCACCCACAAACAAATCACTAGACCAAGATTGCAAATAAATGTGTGGAAAGTTATTTTCCAAAATTATGACGTTGATCAACAAAAGGATGGATTAAAGGGATCCATTTCGGGGAGCTTTGTTACCACACCACTTATCACATGTTCAATCAAGTTGATGTTGTTTATGGCTTTGCACAAGTATGAAGCTCACAATTTTGTTGATATCATTGTAGTAAACATCACTGTTCTAGGGGCAAGTGATTTGATCAAATAGAGCCAAGACATTCCAAAGTTAGTCAAGGATAATCTCTAATAGGATCAAAATCAACACAAGATGGGTATAATGCCATAGGATTGATATAATAATTGAGGTTAGCGATATGTTGTTTATGAAATTGCAATCATATAAGTAATCTTCTTCAAAGGCAAGTGGATCTGAAAATATCAAGTCACATTTTATATGGACCTTTATATAAGTCTATGAAATATTGATTAAATTATATGAGTTGGAGCTACCGAAAGGATGATTCATAATGTTTTCACGTCTTGTCTTGAAAGAGTGCTTGAAAACCATGCAAAAAACATTAGAAGAGTTGCCTCCAATGGATGAAGGCAAGATGAATTTGAGTTTTAAAGAAATCATGAATGTGAGGGAGAGGAGTTTGAGAAAAAAAAAGAAACAAGGTGTATCTGATTCAATGGAAACATCTCTAGTTGAGGATACAACATGAGAACGCCCTTAGAGTTTGGAACATACAAATCAACAATTGCTTGAGGAGAAGCAATTTTGAGCGGAGGGGACTTTTCATGTCTTGTTTCTTCTTAATCTAAGTTTGTACATATTAGGTTGGTTCCTGTGTGTCGCCCTTAGTCTTGATTACTATGCATTTTCTCTTTTGAGTATGTATTTTCTCGAGGACAAGTTTGGAATATACAAATCAACAGTTTCTTGAGGACAAACAATTTTGAGTGGAGGGGACTTGTCATGTCTTGTTTCTTCGTAGTATAAGTTCATACATATTAGGTTAGTTTCTGTGTGTCTCCCTTTGTCTTAATTACCATGCATTTTCTCTTTTTGAGTATGTCTTTCCAACTCTCTTTTCCTTTCTCTTCTTATCAAATCTCAAACTTCTCCATCTTGCCATGCATTCCATTTTTCCCCACTCCGCCATTGTATTTGTCAAACTTTCAGACTCAAATTTATCTATATACATGGTGTTTAACCTCTGGTAATCCAAATTGAAGTATGAGTCATGGTATCTTTGACCCTCTATCCTCAATAAACCCATCTTTATTTTTATTCTCTTCCCAACTTGCTAGCACATGTTGTAATGTCATCAATGGTTTGTTTTTGGTGCCATAACTTTCAAAAGTGAACTATTTATTGCCCATTATCTTTGTTTAAATTTGAGGTTGAGTTTACTTTGTGGAAAACTTATTATTTTGATGGATATAAAAGAGTGAACATTGTCCTTTTTGGCATTGTCATCTACAATTCACAAAAAATGTTTTTTTTTTCAAAAATTATTTTGAGCACATATGCTCAAGCGAAGAGATCATAATGGGCTAGGGGTTTGGCTTGTTTGTTGAGAGCTTTCTGTGGTAAATCATGAGATCACAAGGTCCAATCTTCCCCAACCCATGTGGTACCAAAGGACATGTCACACCAACGTCACTGATCACATTAAAAAGTTTACCCGATGTAGTGTAGTTTATAGGGGTTGCTATACCCAATTCTTGTAGTCTAAAAAAAAGTGAAGAGATCATAAGATAGAAGCCTTGTTGATTTCAAAGGGTATTCTCATACATAGTTTACATTTAAAATTTATTGGATGTAGATTCCAATCACATTGTATTGGTCCAATTCACTATTTATTGGCATTGAATATGAGAGCTTATTTTGTTGTAATGATAAATATTGCATAATCACTTGAATGTATCACTCATTGTTATAATAAGAAATAGGGAAAATACATATATTATTTACTGTTCATAGTAAAAAAAATATTAGGAGTCCTCTCCTTAAAGGCAAACATTCTAAGAAGTCCTCTCCTTCTTTTGACATGACCCTGCGGTCCCATTTGAAGGGGACAAAAAGATAGTTCTTCCTCCTTATGCTGCAGATTTCTAATGGTTTATCTTGTGCAGTGGTTCAGGTGTTTTTTCTCTGGGTTGCTGATTTCTTTTGTGGCTGAGTTCTTATGTGTGTTTCTTGGGTTTTTTTGGCCTTTTGTTCTGGTTGTTCAGTTGTGTTTTGGGAACTCTTAATGCTCTACCTTACGCTTTTTCTTTGTACAGGGTTTCGGGTCCCTTCAAAACTTGTTTTTGCCTATTAATCACAACAAAAAATTTAGGAGATATCTATTTCATTTGTTGTTTGGAAACATGGTGATATTTCTTGTGTATGTGGTGAATAAATATGAGTCATCTAACATCTGATTTTAATCCTAGGACCTAATATTGTTATCCAAATACTAAGCATTAGTAATCGTTTAATAATCAAATTTTCTTAGAATTTTGGTTTTGTACATTACACTCACATACAAACATTTATTAAGAACTATGTCAATGCCCCTCATATTGTTACTCACGCATTTCCCTCTCCTCCAAGTAGGGATTCTTCTTCTCCATGAATTGTCATTGTGACCATAGCTACAATGTTCATTCAAGATGTGGTTCTTATTGCTTCCTAGGATCTCCTCAATGTTGATGCCATGACTAGTGTCTCCTACTACATGAACATTCTTTTGCCTCTTTGTGTGGTTGTGGCCTCTCTAGTTTGCATGCCAATGGGAAATTCCCTTGGTTGGACCTTGCTATTCATTTGTTCACATAACTTTTGTTCATCCAAAACAAGCGAAAGATAGAGGAAACCACAAAGGAGATAATTCTTAACGACTAAGATCTCTTAGATGGACATGGTAAACCATTTGAACACTGACATTGACTTTTGGATCTTATGTGAATTATTTATAAGATTTTTATATTTCTAATATAAGATTGTATTATTCGTCATAAGAGAATAAAATACCTACCAAGAGATAGAACTTAGATTGGTGTGTGTGCGTGTGTGTGTGTGAGCGTGCACAAATGCACACAACTTTAAAGAATGTAAATTATAATCGATAAATTTGCATATCCATGCCAAAATTCATGAAGTTTTGTGCCTATTTCGAGGGGAGTGCTTTTATTCATAAACATATATACAAATGGTGATTTTGTACAAATCAAGGTTCTTGTCCTATATTATCTACGTAACATATTGAACACTGTTCTCGACCCACCACATCATTTTTCCATGATCACACACCCTTATACATTTTTGCCTTATTTACTTTTTTATTAGTCCCATCGTCACATGTATTCTTGTACCCATATATCCATTTTGTTCTACTTGCTTTTCAAGGAAACTCACTCTTATTCCATACATGCTCTCATGATTGTGTAGTATACCTCCTTGCTTTTCCTAGGATTAGTTTTTGGTTGTGGGGTCATCTTTGTGGTCATGATTTTTTTTTGCCATAATTTAAGCTCTCAAATTCAAATCTGATTGGCTTTCTCTATTTACTTTTGTCTATATAGTGTCGTAAGTTGGACACCCTTTCAATTTTACCTATATTTTTTATCCACTTTCATGTCCATTCCTTAGTATTTTTGTAGGCTCATTTCAACCCTCACATCAACCTTTTTCCTTTTCCACAACCATCTTTTGTCATTTTTATGTTATCCCTATACTTATTTCACCTCCCACAATTTTTGAGCATATATTGTCTAGACACTAGAGCTTAGCATGTATGTCCACATATAGTGCTAGCTTGCTATGATATTTTATTGTTCGAAGTTTGATTTAGAGTGTTTTCCACTTGTCAACTTATCAGGTTGATGAAAGGACCTGAACTAATTTGTATTAGTTTTTCAAACACTCATGACTTTATCAAGCCTTGGACGTAATATCATGCTTTTTATCTTGTTCCTCTAAGCATCCTAAGGATTTTTCATATCCCTTATCAAATCATTTATCTTTTCTATCAATATATTTATATTTTTATATATCTATATTAGCTTATATAGAGATGGAAACACTAAATCAAGGATTTGATTGAGGTAAGTCCCTAAACAACCCTAATTTTATTTCCTTTTCTTTGTGTACAATTTTTATGGACACTCAACTGCACAAAGGTTTGTATGTGCTTGCTTATCATTTATCTCTTATTAAATCATTTAACTCTTTTATTAGTTTATTTATCTATAGTTCTTTTGTATACCGTTTTTTGGTGTATTTATGTTTTTGTGTTTTGCAGGTTAGCTAAATTATAGAGTTGGATCTTCATTATTTCTAAACCTTTTATGTTCACAATCCATATGAACTGACTGTGATATGTGCTCTCATCCTTGGTCAATATGCTCAAATTTTAACCAAAAGTTCTCTATTGTATGTATTTTTCCATTTTAGCATTCAAACGTTATATTTATTGTTATGTTTTTAATTATTTTCACTTGTTTATTTATATTAAGAATTTCAACTAGTTCAATTTATCTAAATGTATATAGTGAATTTCACTCTTGAAAAAACATAGCTTTCCTTTTGCTGGAGTCAAATTTCCTATAATATACCAACCTAGAGTCAAGTAAACACAAAATATTATAGTATGTTGCTATATTATTGTATTTAATAAAATTTAATGCATTCATTCTAATCATTGGAAAATTTTAAAATCAAACAAATAATGTGAGTATCATTTGCATAAATACATGACAATCAACAAGTATTCTTGAGGTGTTTGTGAGACTATTTTTTTTGTCCTTTATGTTGTCTACTTTCAAGGGGTTGGTCAAGAAAAAGAGCTCTTGTGACTCAGTGGTATAGAAACTTAACAAAGGTATTTATCAATGTTGGAATCCCTTATAGATATTCATAAATGTAAAATAAATCGAGGCTATCTCATAGAAAGTGAAGAGAAAATAGTTTGCAAATCATTTATGTTGAGTTTGAGGATGCAAGTTGAGGTTATGGTTGCAAACTAGTTTGATTTTAATTGTGGCATGTCTTGCAACCCATTTGTAAGAATTTTCCTATAGAAACAACCCATGATCTAGAGGCCAATGAATAGAAAAAATGCACGAGAGAACAAGATAGACAAGAACAAATTGTATTCTCATCAAGATGCAAATAACTGGACTAAGTACAATGTACACATGCCTACTTACATAGGCAAGGCAATAGGAGAAGAGAGCACACAAGGATGACATGTGGCCCAATGAGATGCAAGGTTAGGTAGGAAAAACTGATAGAGAGTTTCACTAAAGTTGGATCACCCACCAAAGATGGAATTATTATTCCAGTATAAGTGGATATGAAAATGTGATAACAAGATCATACCACCAAAAGTGGAATTTCACCTAAAACCATATATGAAATTCCCTAAGTGTGTCCTATAAAAATTACTATGAAATGCATTATCCTAAGTTAACTTAAGTAAATGGTAATTATGTAAGAAATTAATTACACCAACACCCCCCTCAAGTGCAACTTAGAGGAATGTAGATTCATGCTAACAATGCATGATGGGTATTGATTACTAGTCCATGTTAGGTACCAATGTACAAATGTAAATAAAATCTCTCAAAAATGAAGAAAGAGAGAAAACCCAATGAGACTAAAATCCCCCCCTCCAAAAGAGAGATGAATACATAAAATAGACCTCAAGAAGAATGAGAGAGACAAAACCCCATATGAGGAAAAATTCCCCCCATAAGAGAGAATGAAGAAGTCAACTAACCCCCCTGATGAAATATCCCTCTCCCCCCAAGAGAGATCACAAATGGTGATACTTGCTCTTAGTGAAGGGTTTGGTGAAAATGTTCGCAACCTACTCTATTTTAGGAAAATATCTCAAATCAATGACCTTCTCTTGTTTCAAATCCCTAATGTAGTGCATGTGGACCTTGATGTGTTTGGTCTGTTGATGGTGAATCAGGTTCTTCGAGATCTGAATAGCACCCTAATTATCACAATTAAGGAGTGTAGGTTGTGGAATGGTGAAAATATACTCTATGAGAATATGTCGAAGCCAAATAGCCTTAATAGTTGCATTAACAACCTCTCAATACTCAACCGTAGTCAAAGAGAGAGAAATAAAATGTTGCTTCTTACTTTGCAAACAAATGGGGCATGAACCAAGTGAAAACTATAACTTTAAGTGGATTTACAATAATAAAGATCGCCATCCCAATTTGAGTTTGTGAAACCAAGTCTAGTCCAATTCCTAATGCGTAGTGAATCAGATAAGTATATGTACCATGTATGTAAAGAAAGATGTGTTTGAATGCTTTCCAATGAAGCTTGTGTGTTTCTTGCATAAAGTAAGAAACCATGCCAATTGCAAAAGATATGTCAAGGAATGTATGATTCAAGTAGGCGAGGATACTAACAATCTATTGATACAATGTGGCATTAATAAGTGGTGTGGATCACTTAGCCTCAAGCTTGACTCCTAAAAGGAAGGGAGTCGGTGCAAGCTTGCAATCATTCATGCGAAACCAAACAAGTGAAGAACATACTCGGGGTGATGAGAAAGTGAAATCCCAAAAGAAGACTGAGTGATCTCAATCCCAAGAAAGTAGCGCAAATGGCCCAAATTAGTCATAGAAAATGTGTCTTGCAAAGAAGATTTGACACTACCAATGATGGATGAGGTGCTCCCTATTATGATCAAGTAATCAAAATAGAGCACAAGTATCAAATGAGAGTTGCCCTGTAACAAAATGTAGATATTTAAATCTGAATGACACCTAGTGAATCCTACTAAGAGAATAAATGAATCCATCTTGGCATACCAAGCCCTAAGGGCTTTCTTGAGTCCATAGATAGACCACCTCAATTTGCAAACCAAAGAAGTATCCTAAATGAATCCCCGTGGCTTCTCTATGTAAATTTCCATGAAGATCTCCATGTAGAAATGCACTATTCAAATCCATATGATGTACAACCCAACCATGACCTGCAACTAAGGCAAGAGTCAAATGAATGGAGTTAATCTAAGCAATGAGTGCAAAGTCTTAGTATAGTTTGATGACATGTAACTGATTGAATGTTTGATAATGTTAAGTTGAAGATGATGCAAGACATTGAATAAGTTAATGGTTTGTATTTCCATTGATGTCAACTTGAAATCATCTGTATGGTCATACACATAATGCCAAAGACTTCAGAGAATCAATGGAACAATGGTTATGCTTTCAACAATGCATAAAGTCCAAGTATTCACTAAGTGACAGACAACACCGACGGAGTGCACACCACCGGTAAAGACAGAGATAAAGTCACAGTGATGCATGACGAGCAGAAGACAGTGTTGCCCGACGAAGAAGAATCAAAGGATGCCAGATGAGAAAGATCCAATGATGCCTGACGGAAAAATATCCCGAAGCCAACTAAAGTTGCACCGATGAAATTGGTAGTTGTCATTGGCGACGAACTGCAGAATTGACCGATAGAACAGAGAGATCAGAAAATGACAAAATATCTAGCTGGCAGAGCTTAAAGATAGACTTAACTAGTTGTTTTATTTGTTTTATTCAACCACAGTTAAAGCAATTGATTTATACAGCTGGCAAGAAGATAACTACGAGATAAATCAGGAGTTAAAGCCATAAATCAAATTGGCTAGATCATTTTTCACGCCAAGAATCAAGAATCAAGGAAAATCATGTCTATATAAGAGACAATCATAATTCATTTCCACAAGCACTCAGATATATAGGGGAGTGAATTGATAGAATATGTTGAAGAGAAACTGATGAAGGATAAACTTCATACAATCCTGATCAATCAAGCTAAGGGAGAGCTAAAGAATTCTATAGATGCTGAAGATCAGTGAAGCACAACATCACAGAGCAGAAAGAGTGAAGTACAAAGGAACTGAATTGATACATTGATCAGAGAGGTAAAGTACATAAATAGATCTGAATATCTGCAATTCAAAGTTGCATTAGAAACAAGTCATTGTGTTTCAGTTTAACCATTGAAGCATTAAGTCTCTTAACAGAGCAGGACTTAACCGTCTTCTATAATTGAGGTATATCCTAATAGATTACCAAAAAGGTTGATTCATGATAGTAGCAGCGGTCTTACCTAAAGCCTATTGATAGTCTAAGAAGGAGGCTGATTCAAGGATGGTAGTAAGATTAGCATAAAGCCTATTGACAGTCTAGAGACTGATTCAAGGATGGTAGCGTAGATGACAGATACTTAGTGACAACCTATGTATAAAAATCCTCTAACAAGGTCGCACTTAACCGTGTGTTTGTAACCTTTAACAGGGTTGGCTCCTAACAGGGCTCACTTCAGAAGAGTGAAAATTTGGGGTACCGGTCCCAGTGGTTTTTCCCTTAACAGGGTTTCCACGTTAAAATCCTTGTGTTATGTGTGTATGGTTTATTACATTATTGTTTTACATTTCACATATGCAATTCTGGATTGATTGGTATACTCTGCATATTTACTGAGTATTGGTAAATGAGTTTTACTGCTTATCGGTAATCAAGGAGAATAAGGATAGACAAGGTAAACTGACAGACAGTAAATTGTTTCAAGTATTTCAAAGGCATACATCTTGTAGGGACTTAATAATTTGAGGTGTAATAATTGGTGGATTAAAGTTTAAAAGGAAATTTTTTGAGGCCACTGATTCACCCCCCCCTCTCAGTTATTACTAACATAGTTAACACATGGAACCAGTGAGAAACCTTTTTCCACAAGTTGAGCTTTGTACTTATCCACAATCACACTTTCATCCACTACAAAATTAGTATGATAGATCAACTTACATCGAACCATCTTTCTTTCCTTAGGAAGAGGAACCAAATCCCATGTGCGATTGTGCATCAAAGAACTATACTCCTCCATTGATGAATCCTATTGAGGAACTCCTGATGCTTCCAAAAATGATTGTGAATTAGAAGATGTAGCAATGTAAGCATGTGGAAGATGTTGATGTTGTGACCATGTCATTTGAGTGTTTGAAGGATCCCTTACCAGAGAACCTGCTAACTCAATAATCTGTCGTGCCTAAAAAGGTCTAGTAGAAGACGAAGAAGTATCCTCAATCGTAAGTAGACCCTGTGAAGGCATAAACCTGCAAGTCAATGTTGAGGTAGAATCATCATCTAAGTCACCATCATCACTTTCCACTATGGAGGAAGGATGAGAAGGATTTGATGTAGTGTCCCCAATTTTTTAATAAAGCAACTTAATTCAATTAATTAATCAAGTGGTCCCAAAATTTAAATAATATTATAAAGGACCTTAATTAATTAATAGAAAGGGGCCAAAATAATAATATAATAAAATAAATGATGTTAGCCCATGGTAACCTTCCCAAAACTTCTTTGGAGGCTTTTATAAGGCGATGGTTGACAACTTAGAAAAGCAATGTGGAGTTATCTTTTCTTGTGTATTTGTGATTCCAGTTCGAATTGAGTCTTTTTTTGCACTTTCAGAGGTGCAAGATCCTCCCTATTCTATAATTGTAGTTTTGGTGTTTAGCAACCACCTTAGTCTGTCGTTGGATATATCACTTCAGATATTTCACTGTTTACTTCATTGTCAAATTTTTTAAGTCTTCTTACAAAGACAAATTTGTGCATCTGGATATAATATGAGAATATAAGTATCAAATTGATAACATTTCATTTTGATGGTTTGCATGTGCTCTGATCTACGATCTATTATGTTATCTTGGATTATAATAATAACCATTCATATTTTTGAATAGATCGAGTATAATATTCAGTCTTCAAGTACCAAGTGTTGAAGGTGTCGAGTGCTAGAGGGTGGCAAGTGTTAGAGGGCGACGAAGGCAAAGTGTGCAGAGTGCAACCCTGTGGTGTTGACGTGCGACATGAAAAGTGCAGTCGTGCAGAGTGTGGCATGCATGAATACAATGTACAATGATGACATGCAATGTGAGTGCATAGTACGGTCATGCAATGTGTGGCGTGTGATGTACAATGTGTAGAGTGTAGTTGTGCAGTGTGAAGAGTGGGGAGTGTGGAGTGTAGAGTACAACTGTGCCTAGTGCGGTGTGTAGTGCATGTGAGGTGTGCGAAGTGCAGAGTGTAGAGTATAGTCATGTGGCGTGCAATGTGCGATGTGCAGGGTGTAGAGCACACTCATGCGGCATGCATAGTGAGGATTGTGGCGTGCAGAGTGCATCCGTGTGGAGTGTAGCACGTGGGCTTGCAGTGTGAGGTGTCGGTGTGCAGCATGCAAAATACATTCGTGCAGTTGTGGAGTGCAAGAGTGCGATGTGCGGTGGTGGTGTGTAGTGTGTGTTGTGCAAACATGCGGTGTGTGTTATCGTACGGGGAAAATTGAGTTCAACTATCATTACATATTTAGTGTCCAATTGGATCGGTACATTATAGTGGTATCAGAGTTGGTGATTCTGCCAGCCTGTTGGGAGAATCATGGTACCGAGTGATGGAATGGAAGATGGATAAGTGGATATTAAAGTCTTGCTAAGGGAGCTAAGACAAAGTCAATAACAACTTTTCCAAACCCTAGAAAGAGGACAAAAGAAGCTTGGCAAGACTTTGTTGGGTGACATGTCACTCACAGAATAAACCAATACAAGATCGACAATGCCGAATTTCTCTCCAAGGAGCCAACAACAATTCTCTTTGGATGAGTCCCTGAAGCAATTCAAGCAGGATTGGATTGACGGTGGATGACATACAAACATATCTCTCAAGGACTACATGGAACTATGAATGAAGTATCCATCCTCTGAGGACAATAGAGTCTACAATAATAATGTGAAGTAGAAGATTGACAATGGACTGAAGCGGGACATTAACAATACGCTACATGACACTTTAAATCCTAAAGAGGATAACGACATGTTCATAGATACACTTCAGCTACAGGAGGATATGGACAAGAAAGAATCAACGACTGTCCCTTCAAATGGAGAACACCTAAACTTTCAAGACAACCACAAAGGTGAAGAAGATGCCTGCACAAATTTCATCGAGTAAACACTCGTTGATTAACTTGATGGAAATGTGGGCTCTATTAGTGATCCTTCGAATGAGAAGGCTCTACCAGTGGTTGATCAACCCCATGAATATGCAGACGCTATCGATGATCCCTTCTAGGAGCAATCTCTATAATTGATTGAATATGGAGCTTACCCTTTGGTTGAGCATGAGGCATGCATGATTTCCATATCTTCATGTGAGTGACCTCCTCATAGGAAGAACTAGTTACGCTTGAGGTTTGAGATTCCAAACCATCATTTTTTGCAAGAGATTGATTGGCATGGTAGCATGGATGTGTTTGGTGATTGGCTTCAGTGGGATCCTGATGACTCCTATCATGGAAGCATTTATATCAAAGTGGAGTAGCGAAAGCTTGATGGAGATTTACTCTCCTCGCTTACCTCAAGGTGTGTGCACATGGTCATGTTGCGGCATGAAGATTTAAATGGATATGACTATCAGTGTTCGTGCTTGGTTTGGATTCTTGGAGCTTTGTAGTGGGAAAACCGTTTGATGACGGATTGCTTGAGGGCAAGCAATCTTTGGGCGGCGAGGATTCGTAATGTCCCCAAATTTTTAATAAAGCAACTTAATTAAATTAACTAATCAAGTGGTCCCAAAATTTAAATAATATTATAAAGGACCTTTAATTAATTAATAAAAAGGGGCCAAAATAATAATATAATAAATAAAATGACATCGGTTCATGGTAACCTTCCTGAAACTTCTTTTGAGGCCCTTATAAGGTGATGGTTGGCAACGTAGAAAAACATGGTGGAGTTATATTTTCTTGTGTATTTGCGATTCCAACTAGAATTGAGTTTTTGTTTGCAGTTTCAGAGGTGCAAGATCCTCCCTATTCTATAATTGCAATTTTGGTGTTTAGCAAGCACCATTGTCTGCCGTTGGAGATATCACTTCAGATATTTCACTGTGTACTTCATTGTCAAATTTGTGAAGTCTTCTTGCTAAGACAAATTTGTGCATCTAGATATAATTTAAGAATATAAGTATCAAATTGATAGCATTTCATTTTGGTAGTTTGCATATGCTCTGATCTACGATCTATTGTGTTACCTTGGATTGTAATAATAATAATTCATATTTTTGAATAGATTGAGTATAATATTTTATTGTCAAGTACCAAGTGCCAAAGGTTGAGTGCTGAAGGTGTCGAGTGCCAGAGGGTGCCAAGTTCTAGAGCGTGACAAAGGTGGAGTGTGTGGAGTGCAGAGTGCAACCGTGCGATGTGCGGTGTCGGCATGCGTCATGCAGACTGCAATCGTGCAAAGTGTGGCGTGCGGGAGTGCAGTGAGCGATGACAGAAAGTGATGTGTGGTGTGAGCGTTAAGTACAATTGTGTTGTATGTGGTGAGCGGTGTGCAGAGTACGGTTGTGATGTGTGACTTGCAGAGTGTAGAGTGTAGTTGTGTGGTGTACAAAGTGTAGAGTGCGGTGTCGGTGTCCGACGTGTAGAGTGCAACCGTGCAGAGAGTGGCGTGATGGAGTGTGGTGTGCGGTGGCAGCATACGATGTGTAGTGTGTAGTGTGTGGCATGTGGAGTGCAAACATGTGGTGTGTTTTACTGTACGAGGAGACTTGAGTTCAATTATCATTACATATTTAGTGTGAAATTGGATTGATACATTACAATTGAGGCCAAGCTAGGAGAGATTTCCTCAAATTGAACAATCCTATCAATAAATATCTCATGTGTCTCTAGATCCAAAATTCTACATGCCTTAATACCTTAAAGATATCCAACAAATTATAAGCAAGGCTACTTTGAGGTTCCAATATCTTTCATTTCTATGGAGGTATGTGTTCCCAAGCTAGACAACCAAAACCTTTGAAATGTATCATAGTTGGTTTTCTACCACACCAAGCCTCAAAAGGAGTGATACCTTTCAAAGCCTTGTGGGGAGCCCAATTGTGGATGTTTGTGGCACAAATTGTAGCTTTTTCCCAAAAAGTTGGACCAAGAGACCTGGTATGAATCATGCAACTAGCCATCTCCTTAAGGGTTCTATTTTTCCTTTCTGCAACACCATTATGTTATGGAGTGTATATAACGGAGTGCTAAAGATCAATCCCCTCAAGTGTACAATTGTCCTCAAGTCCAGTGTTTACATATTCCCTTCCATTGTCTGTGCATAAAATCTTGACTTGCTTCCCTGATTGCTTGTCAACATGAGCCTTGAAGGCTAGAATCTTGTCAAACACTGCACTCTTGTTAACAAGAAAGTAGACCCATGTGTGTAACCACCTGAATTTGGTTTGTCACAACTATAGACCCTATTTTCCCTAAGTGTGATCATACCCTTGATTTATGTCCAAACGACCTTGTTACTGCTTGGCATAATTCTCTTAATCAATTTAATATCCTAGGTGATTTTTATCACTGATTTATATTATCTATTGTAGCCATACAATTCAAATCAATATCGACCAATCAGATCAAATCAAAATCAAACATGGCTATAGTATTTAATTA
>MU223652.1:2014879-2033573 GCA_018584345.1 Thuja plicata
TTATATATGCTCAAATATCTCATAAAATGCTAACTAAATAATAATCATAGTCCATCATAAAACCCAAAGTGTCAAAGCAATAGTCCTGTCTGTCTAACATAGGAAGATTCTAGGGTGGGCATTACACTGTGGTTGAGCCTTCTGTCTCCAAGCCTCTATTTTCCCCTCCTTCCCCACCTCCTCCTCCCATCATGGGGGCTGAACCTTCTGACAGCTTTGTTTTTGTTTCAAAGAAAAGAAAGAAGAGAACCAGGAAACCTTTTGCACCGTCTGGTGATTGTTCCCGGAAGGAGTCTTTGTCTCATCTGACGGTCTTCTCTCCCTCTCCGTCCACCTTGGTGATTGCGTCTTCCTCGTTTCCTATTCATGCAGAGCACGATAGTGTGGTTACCGATCCTCCAGCAACCCTCCCGAAGCCCTTCAAAGAGATCTCTGATGAATTCATTGTCGAAATCATCCCAGCTAATGATAAGGACATCTTGATTCCCTTCTCCTTGCCTAACCCGTTCATGGAGCTTGACTCTGCATCGCAGCTACTCTCTGATGATGATCTTGACCACGCCGATGACATCCCATCCTCTAAACGTAGAGGTAGGCCGATAGGTTCGAAGAATAAGCTCCCTTCGGTCAGAAAGGCTAGTGGGGTACCCAACTCGGCCTTAGTTCCTATTAACATCTCCGTTGGGAGTAATACTGCCTCCACTCCTAATGTTTCCTCATGAATTATACATCTTGGAACATCAGGGGCTTAGAGTCCCCTGATAGAAAGCATATCATCAAGCGTTTCCTAGACTCTAACCAACCTATGGATTTCCTCCTCCTGCAAGAAATCAAAGCAATTGGATTTACTCTCGAAACCAGCCTTAACTTTATTTGGAAGGATGCGATTAAATTCAGCACCCAACACCCTAAGGGTAGAGGTGGTACTGCCATCCTCATTAACCCTAAATGGTAAAGGGCTGTCACGGATAGCGATGTATCCCCATGTAACAGAGCTCTTTGGATTAGTTTTAAAAGCAACAATGTGGAGTTTGGCATCTATTTTGTTTATGCCTCGAATGACTGCACTGAAAGGTCACGGTTATGGGCTTGGATGGATTCTCTACCTAACATACCATGGATAATTGGTGGTGACTTCAATATGATTGAGCACCAAGAGGATAAATTAGGTGGCTTGCCATTTTGTTGGAAAGCCATGGAGAAGACCTACTGGGACAGACTTAAGCAGAATATAACTCTTTTTGATCCACTTGCTGGATCCAAGGACTCTTGTCCTGGCCTGTGGCATACGTGGTGTAATTTCCAGAAAGGGCAAGCTCAAATTTATTCCAGACTCGACAGATTCTATGTCAGCAAAAGCTTTTTCACAGTTCTCCCTGATGGTAATGGTAAATTTGTTAAAATTACTCCCACTACCCTGTCTGATCATCACCCAATATCCTTCTGTGTTAAACCTATCAATTCCACTTCGTGTAGCATCCCCTCCACTGCTAAATTTCTATTGAACACTTCTCTGCTGTAGGATGATGATATTCTTGTGGCCATTAATCTCATCCATAACTTTAACAAATTTCATATCCCCCTTAAATCTCACCTGGAAATTTGGAATAAAAACATTATTGCATGGCAAAACCTTTTGAAAACTCTTGGTAAAAAAAAGGTGAAAGATTTTAGGTATACCGAGAAACTGCTATCTGAGAAACTGATGGAAACTGAAAGCAAGGTTCAAGCTCACCCCTGGGATAATTCCCTCGTTGCCCAAGTGTCTAGTGTCAGAGATACTCTTAGACAGCACCAGCAAACCAAGATTAGAGGGGCTCAAATTCGATCACGGGCACACTGGCTGGTTGCTGGGGACAGGGGATCCAAATTTTTCTTTAATATTATTAAGAATAAACAGGCTAATGAATCTATTGATAGAATCATATCTGAGGATCATGAAATTACTGACATTGAGGGCATCAAACATGCTTTTGCCACCTTCTATATGAAACTGTTCACCTCTGAGGACACTGAAGAAGCTAATACTATTAGAAAACAATGCATGCCCCTGATCCCCAATAAAATCTCTAATACTAATGCCTCTTTTCTTAGTAAAAGTATATCGGTAGAGGAAATTAAAAATTCTATTAATTGCCTGAAAGCGGATAAATCTCCGAGACCCGATGGGCTCCCTGTGGAGTTTTATAAAGCTAACATTGAATGGATCTCCATTGACCTTCATGAGCTTTACTTGGAAGCCCTTGAAGCTGGTACTCTGGGTAAACAAATTAATTGTGGTATCATTAAACTTTTTCCCAAAGATGGGGATAAGGCCTTGCTAAAAAATTGGTACCCTATCACCCTCCTTAATGTCTCTTACAAAGTTCTTGCTAAAATCTTGGCCATCAGAATTGAAAAGATTCTCCCCAAATTTGTCTGCCCAACCCAAACTGGCTTTATAAAGGGAAGATATATTCTGGAAAACCTTATCACTAGCTGGGAAGCCCTAAATTGGGCTAAAAATTCCAATTAAAATGCTGCTATGTTCCTCTTGGACTTTGAAAAAGCATACGACAGGGTGGAATGGAAATTCATTACCATGATGCTAAAAGCCTTTGGTTTCCTTGACATATTTTGCAGAACTGTTAATGTCCTTCTTACTAATGCTTGTGCTCAGATTGATGTTAACGACTCTCTATCTGAGGTTATTCCCTTCTCCCACTCCATCAGACAAGGTTGCCCGTTAGCTCCCTCCCTTTTTTCTATTGTTGCTGATGCGCTGTACTATATCCTTAGAGATGGTAAACTCTCTCAACCTGTGGTTGGCATCTCCCTACCTAATGGGGAGGAATTGATAAACTGTCAGTTTGCTGATGATACTGCCCTGTTCCATGACTCCTTTGAAAGTAATTTTGAAGCTATGATGGAGAAACTCAAGATATTCTGTTCCATATCTGGAGCTCAGCTTTCTCAGACCAAATCCATATGCCTTGGGTGGGAGGATCAACCCCCTAACTGGTTCAATAAATTTAAGTTTCAATGGGGAGGGCCACACACCATTGTTAGGTACTTGGGTATTCCCTTTTCGGTTGATTAATTCTTCTATCAAAGACATGTGGCTTTGGGTCAAAGAAAAAATATCAAAAAAGTTGAACAAATGGCACAATAAATCGCTGTCCCTGGCTGGTAGAGTTCAAGTCTGCCAAAAGATTCTTTCATCTTACAACATCTATTATGCATCTGCCTGGATGTTCAGTGACTACCAGGTCCTTGAAATCCAAAAATAAATTAGGAAGTATCTTTGGTCGGATGGCAAAGGAAAATGAAAGGCCCATGCTGTGAGGTGGAAATGGTGTCATACTGATAAACTACTTGGGGGTTTGGGGTTAAAAGACCTCAAAACCATGGGGATTTCTTTAGCCGCCAAATGGATCTTTCACTCTCTATCTGGGGATGATCCTTGGAAAGTGCTTATTAGAAGCAACATTGAAAGGGGGCATCCTAAGAACGCTAAGGATTGGAAGAACCTGCCCTTTTCTGATTTAATTTTAGGCACCTTTCCTGTAAATGTTCAGGGCTCAGTTATCTTTAATTCCATATGGAAGGCCTGGAACAATGTCAAAATGTTTGTTGTTAATAAGAACTTTCATGATGATAACCAGATATTCAGTGAAAGGTCCATTTGGTGGAACTTGCATCATGCTGGTAAGCCTCTTGCCTTGACTAAGGGATGCTCTGCTAAACTCTGGCATAGGATGGGCATTTCTCAATTCATTGATCTGTTTGAAAATGATAGGTTAATTAGTTGGGAAATGCTTAAATCCAGATTCAACATCCCTGCTTCTCAGAAGAAGACCTATACCATGTTAGTTAGTGCTTGTAAGAATCTCCCTACCTACTGCCACATTGAATCGGATAGGCTTTTAAAATTCAAATGGCCTGATGGTTCTAGCTCGGATAAACTTAAAGCCAAGAACATATACAAAGTGATCAGCCAAGATGATTCCATTCTTGAACATATCAATAAAGTCTGGTACTCTAAGCTTAACCCCTCGGACTGGAAGAAGATTTTTGGTAGATTTTGGAAGTCCCCTATTGAACCTAAAATTAAATATTTTAAATGGCTTTTAATCTTGGATAGACTCCCTATTAGACAGGACTTCTCCTCCGATCCAATCTGTCTTTTTTGTGGCTCCTCTGAGTCTGGCAGACATATATTCTTTGATTGCACATTTGCAAAAGAAATTTGGCATATGTTTAACATCTTTATTCCTATTGATGCTAATATTTTTGAGATTATATTTGGTCATATTATCGGCCTTAATAAAGAGCTTAACTTATTCTGGCAGATCCTATCTTCTCATGTTCTGTGGCAGCTCTGGAAATGCAGGAATGAGGAAAGATTTCAAGGTAGTACTAGGTTGCTCACTGAGCCTTTCAAAAGTCTCACATACTTCAATTTTTTTTTACAGATTCAAATCACGATGAGGGTGGAAAAAGACAAGTTCAAACGACTACTGAAGAATGGTCATGCCTCCTTCTTCTCATACGAGGTCAATGATGTTCATGCCTGGAGGAAACACATTGACAACTTGCATCTTTTTGAAAGAACCATCAAGGATTTCAACAGGGAACTAAAGAAAAACACTAAGCTGGCCTCTGACAATATGATCCTTCTCTTGCACCAAATCCAGAAGAAGAAGAATATCGTTTGGATGGAGGGCACCCAGGGATGGACTGCCTGGGTTGATGAATATAATAATATCTTAGTTTAAGCTTTCTTGTTGTTGCTGCTCTTAAAATGTTAAACTCTATTACTTTCGAGTGAGGCCCTGCCTCTGTATTTTAATTATACTGGGAACTGCGACGTGATGTAAATCCTCTTTTTTGATATAACTATATTTAATACAATTTTTAATTAATTAATTATTATTATTATTATTATTATTTGTTGTTGTTTTCTAGGATTAGATTTACAATTGTAGAAATGATATAGATCACTTTGCACTCATTGAAATGATGTCTTTGTTTCAAAATTAATATTATTTTTTTTGCTACATATTGTCTCTTCAATTAATTATTATGAACCAATGTGAAGAATAAAATTGTAGAATTGCATGCCAAGGTTTGTATTCTAGTGGAATTGCATGTTAGAGTGTTGTATTTTATGTAACTAACTAAAGAATCATATAGTGATATCAACACTACACTAATATTTTAGGTACACACGATTTATTTATTCTAGGGTTTTTATCTTCTTCATTTTTTTAGTTTTTAAAATTTGATGTTTCTAATTGGTAACATCCATTATGTTTTTGGTTAAGGCTTATATCTACCCTCCCTCATGTATTATTGATATATTAGGGTTTGGATTTCTTTGATGGTAAGGTTGACTTTAGATTTTTTAATCTAATATTTTTATTGAAAAATACATAACTAAAATATTGCTTTGGAATCTAGTCTTTACATCATCTTTGTATTGATAAATCATGCAAACAAATATTTACAAAGGTACAATTCCAAATTCATTCCTCTCCACAAATAGTAAATTTGTTGTTGCTTTCATTACTTCTGGTTTGGATTGTGCCAATTTGTTTTGCATTAACGTTTCAGATCACACTTTGTAATCCATCATCTTTCATCTCCTTAATCTTTTCTTCATCTTGTGATGGATCACAAAGTGCAATCTGAAATGTTGATGCAATTTTGTTTGACACAATCCAAACTAGAAGCAATGAAAGCAACTATGACAAATTGTGGAAAATTAATATTCTAATTTTGTTGTATATTACCATCTAGTCCCAACCCAACCATAATGTTTTAGTTGATAATGTGAGTAAGTGAAAGGAAATGAAGGCTAGGGGGAGGAGCAAAAATGAGGTCTTAAATAGCCACATTTTCTTAGAATTACTAAAACTTGAACTTCACTGAGTAATTTGAGATACCCATGCTCAAAATTTAAAGATGTAATAAGAACAAGAATTGTAGTGTTCAAAATCAAGTTTATAAATTGTTATTTTTTGTATATGGCGAAGAAAAAGATGGTATACTTATCACACACAAAGGTGGTATCATTTTTATTGTATTCTAATGGAATTGCATGCTAGAGTGTTGTATTCTATGGAACTAACTAAAGAATCATCTAGTGATATCAACACTACACTAATATTTTAGGTACACACGCGACATATTTATTCTAGGGTTTTGATCTTCTTCATTTTGTAGTTTTTAAAAATTGATGTATCTAATTGCTAATATCTATTATATATTAATGTTTGTATCTACCCTCCCTCATGTATCATTGATATATTAGGGTTTGGATTTCTTTGATTGTAAGGTTGACTTTAGATTTGTTAATCCAATATTTTTATTAAAAAATACGTAACTAAAATATTGCTTTGGAATCTAGTCTTTACATCATCTTTTTATTGAGAAATCATGCAAAAAATACTTACAGAAGATGCAATTCCAAATTCATACCTCTCCACAAATAGTAAATTTGTTTTTGCTTTCATTGCTTCTAGTTTGGATTGTGTCAAAATTTTTTGCATTAACATTTCGGATCACACCTGGTGATCCATCTTATTTCACCTCCTTAAGCCTTTCTTCATCTTGATGATGGATCACAAAGTGTGATCTTAAATGTTGATGCAAAATGTTTTGACACAAGCCAAACCATAAGCAATGAAAGCAACTATGACAAATTATGGAAAATTAATATTCTAATTTTGTTGTATATTACCATCTAGTCCTAACCCAACCATAATATTTTAATTGATAATGTGAGTAAGTGCAAGGAAATGATGGCTAGAGGAAGGAGGCAAAAATGGGTCTTAAATAGCCACATTTTCTTATAATTACTAATACTTGAACTTCACTGAGTAGTTTGAGACACCCATGCTCCAAATTTAAAGATGTAATAAGAACAAGAATTGTAGTGTTCAAAATCAAGTTTATAAACTTCTATTTTTTTGTAAATGGCGAAGAAAAAGATGGTTACACTTATCACACATAAAGGTGGTATCATTTTTATTGTTGAACAATAACATAGAATTAGGCATGCACCCTCATCATCCTTTTTTGTTTGTTTTCAAAACCAATTGATGGAAAAATACTTAACAAACTTACTAATATATAATGATCATTGAGCATGCATGTCACCTAACTTCCACAAAAAAAGTGTATAATTAAATTCAAATATAGTGGACTAGGATGCCCTAGGACGAGGCCACCTTATAGGCCTTTTTGGAAGGAATATCCTACAGACCTCAACGTTGGGATCCCTAGTAGCCTTATCATGTAATCTAATTTGATTGTAGTTGAATTTATTCCTTACTATCATATGCTTCTAATTTTCAATGTGCATTTTTTTTCTTCATTTGGTGTATCTCACTTTGTGTATGTTCTTATCAAGTTTAAATAGTGTATTTTGGCTTCTTAATTCTATTTGAATCCTCTTTTTAGTTTTGTCTTTCATAGGTTTCCATACATACATTTAAAATTTGGAGCAAATTTTGATAAATGGGTATAAAAGTTAAAATTCTATCCTTGTTAAATTATCTATATGCACTTTGTGCTAAGTGTGTGAATATGAAGAGCACATATAGATAATTACAAAAGTATAATTTACATATACAAATACAAGATGATTAAATAATATAGAGACTTGTGTCAACATTGAATCATGAACCAAACATAACACAAAGTGTTCTACTAGTTGATATGTAGTTGAATACTAACATTGTATCGGAATAAACCCAAAATTGAATTGGATTGACATAGTAATGCAAATAAATATTTTATTTATTAGTAATATAATAATTTAATAAAATCATTATTAGGTGAATAACATTATAGTTAATAGTGTTGTTCCTCACATGGTGTGCTTATCAAATCATGGCATTTTTTTTGCCACTAAAGTTCAAACCCTAATGACCCATTGTGATTGCAAGCATTGTGCCCTAGCTAATGCATTTTGCTTGTGGATTTGAATCTTTGCATCTATAATGTTGGCATTCATGAAAAATGATCTTGTGTCCCAAACCCTCACTAGGTTAGTGTGCTCATGGACTTTGTGCCCCTATTGGATTACTATACTCATCAATATAGACTATTGATATTGATCTTGTCTAATAATGACAAGGATGAGGTCTCTTGTTTGTGACCTCACTTGTTTCAAACTAAATGAAAAACTTCCAAAATATCAATTAAAAAATATTATAATTAATAGTAAACCTATTATAATAAAAATTTAATTATTATTGTCAATAAATAATATTATACTTCAACTCATATTTTATTATTTTTAAAAGAAATTAAATTAAATTAAAAATTGACAAGTAAATTTAAACGATCTCCCTATGTGTATTGGCAATGCTTCTACAAACTTGCATGCAATTGTCTTTGAATTGACAAAGCTTGTGCAATTTGACTTTTTTTTTGTTAAAAGTTTCTAAGGACATTCTAGAATAGAAAAAATGGAGGAAGTGCCAATAAATAATAAGCAGGGGGGTGAGCTAAAATCTCAATGTGAGAGAATTGAGTAATGCATATACAAAAGCTATTTTTCTAGGTAAAAACAAATGATTCTTGATCAGGGGGAAATTTTTTGTGGTGCCTACATTTCTTGGTTCAACAAGGTGCTTATGGGTCATTCAGTAAGGGTTTAGTTAGACATTTCCATGATATATTGGCTAAATTCAAAGAAAAATCCATACGTGGTAATATTATTTTCAATGGATATCTATATTGATGCTTCAATCATCACAATGGGTCTTGTGAGAGTATTTTCTATAGGAAATTGGTGTCATCAACATAAATTCCATAACAAATGTACTAGAATAGTGGCAAGCCAAAAGTCAAGAAATCAATTACAAAATATGTCTGAGATATGTAAATTGTAACCAAGGGTTCAATGTGCTACAAAAATAAAGAGATTCATAAGTCATTAAATTTTTAGGTTTTAAAGTTTACAATAAGGTGGATTAATTCAATGTTTCTACTATTGAAGTTCTAGAGTTTTGATACCATGTTGAAATTTGCAGTTCACAAGTACCCACATGATCAAACAACAAAACAAAGGCACCTTCCAAAATCAAGGGTAGCAAGAAATTATTTGTATATTCCTCAAAAGTAAAGATTACCAAATGAATTACAATGTTATGCTTTTATTAAAAATATGTCTCTAAAAATAAAGAAAAAATAAAAAAGCTAAGGTATGCAAACTAGTGTATGATATAGAAACTAGAACTTAAAAAGTAAGCTAGAGCCCAACTAGACTAAAAAAACTAAATTATGCTCAACTAAGTGAAATTAAGCTAGACATGAATGTGCAAACATGTGCTCAAATATGCATGAGAATATTCTTTGAGCATGTGCACTATTAATTTATGCAACATATCAAATGTGCCTAATGTAACATATGCATTTATATGAAGCAAAATAGCATTCTTTAACATCCAACGCAATCACTTAAACTAATTGTTGAGGTAGGAATTGTAGACACCTTAAAAATATCCTCACCGAATTAAATAATATGCAGGAGGAGAGCTAAAATCTCAATGCAAGAGATTTGAGTAATGAGAATTCTCATATGTGGTAATATTAATTTTAACAGAGATCTATGTTGATGCTTCAATCATCACAAGGGATCTTGTGAGAGCATTTTTTTGTAAGAAATTGATGTCATCATCATAAATTCCATACCAAATGTACTAGAATAGTGACACGCCTAGAGTTAACAAATCCATTGCAAACTATGGACTTGAGATGTGTAGATTGCAACTCAGGGTTCAATGTACTACAAAATTAGGGGATTTGTAAGTTTTTAATTTCCTAGGGTTTATAGTTTACAATATGGTGGAAAGTTATGACATATAGTTGTCTTGATTACTTTAACGCTTGAAATGTAGTCACTTAAAATAAAGTTTGAGCTAGAAGCTATGTGAATTCATGGAAAAAAATGCTTAAGAGAGAGAGGGTGTATGCATTGTTTGTGTTAATATAATCTTTTATTATTCGCTGTATGAGGTAAAAAATACATCAAAATAATTCATAAATTCAAATTATTTTCTAACAAATAGGGGAGGGAAATTTGCCATTAGGAGATGGTTAGAAACAATAACAATACTTATAATAAACAAGCAATTAATGTTTCAATTAAAATATTTTGTGGCCATGAATAAGAGTTATTTGTGGGTACAAATGGTCTTTTAATAATTTTATTTTTCTTTATAGTAAGAAGATTTTTAGATACTCAATCTTTCTACTCCCAGAAAGTAGTTATAAAGAAATGTGGATAACAAATTTGATAGAGCAGCCACAAGATGGACTATAAGATGAAAAATATGAACTAAACTTGGTTGAGTAGGAAAGGGACTTCATTAAAATGGACAAGTAGACAAGTGTTTTTCTCTCTAAAGTGATACAATATATAATAAATATTCTTCTCTTTTGAATCCATTCATAAAAAAAAATAATACCTTCTCCGAGCTCTATTTTAGAACCCTTGTTGTCTACATGTTCCTATAATGTGTTTAAGAATGGTATCTACAAGATCTCCTAGCAAGTTTAGCTCTCATAGCATATTTAGTTATTAAAGTTAGAAATATTCTTATTTTCAACCATGGTTACAATCATCTTCTTGAGTTATTGTGTACCCTTGAATTTGTAATCATTCTTATGGATTCAATTAAAGAAACCATTCCTTTATAAATTCCATAAGCCTATGGTTAAATGCTAATTTTTACTTTATTTAATCTAATATGCACGCGTCTATTGAGTTAACTTGTACTCTCTTTAGTATTCCAAAGGAGTTTTCCCTACAAAAATAAATTTTCTCCTATATGGTTGAATATTTTAAAGATTACATGCCACTACGAGGATTTATTTCTTGATGTCTATGCTACACATATGATTTTCAATATCAATAATTTAATTTACCAGACCCTTATGGTATGCCACACAATGAAGGTGTAAAGACTCTTATGACAATCATAATATATCAATTGGTCCATATATTCTATATTCTAGAGAAAATTCTTAATTGCAATTAAAAATCACCCCATTCTTTTCCCAAACAAGCTAACCAACAAATGAGCCACGATTTATTAAATTTTTACTTACATGCTCTCTTGTAGCCAAATTCAAAATTTGTTCAATAATATTATTTTGGCCTTTCATTCATGTTTTCTTCTTGATTGAGATAGCATATGGAGAGACTATTAGACTACAAAATTTTAGATTTTGATGTCCACTATTTTTATTATGGGAAGGGTGTAATAGGTAAAAGAACCTTCTATCTATTGGGAAATTACCTCGAAACTTTGGCTTATAAATAATAACATTTTTCTTAGAGGTGAATTGAGTTAGTAGTTTAGCCCAATCACTGTATTATTTGCACATCTCATTATTATACACAACAATGAAACATTTTTCAAAGTGTAAACTAACACCGATAGCCATCCTTTTAAGAAAAAAAGAAAACAATTCTCATGCATGTTTGGGATTCTTGCAAAATGATTTATGGGTCTTATTCTTTTCTCATTCCTCTTTCTACAACATAATGAACTTTTAATTTGGCCACGATCAATGGTTACAATAGTTTAAATATTGCCATGTTCATTACAATCTATAAATTAAAAGTTGTTATCGATTTACGACATAAGTATACCAATTTAATATTTAATATTGTTATTTAGGAGTATAATATGATGAATATGGGGAGTTTATTTATCATCATCTTGTTACATTTCAGGGAAGGGTTCTATAATTGGAAATCACCAAATAAGAAAGTAAGATGTTTGGTTCATATATCACCTAGAGTAGTGAGTAGATTTAGGGAACATGTTGGATATGGAGTAGCCCTCATAGCATACTATTCCTTAAAACTTATGACCTTGAAATTATATTATAAAACTAATGCTAGTATAGGATTTGTTTTTTGGACATATTTTTATCCATCTAATAGAATATCATGGTATGATTGTGATATGGTTGGGATATTCTATGCTATAAACATTGAATATCATTAGATATTCTATAAAACATTATAATTGAATTCTAAAGAGATGAGAACATGGTAGTGGTTACAAAGCACAATGGAGGAATATTCCTTTTAGGTGTCCACTTTGAAAAGATGACACATCATGAGCGAGGCACTGAAGTTTGGATGGTTTTACATATTCAAGTTTTTAGCGTGTGATGTTATTGAGGAGTTAGAGAACACTCAAGAAGTTATAATTTTGATTAGCTATGGGTTAGGTGCCCATGTGAAGGCCAAGTGAAAATTAATTATTTTATTACTATATTTGTTGATTGTCCAAAAGGGAGGGTGTATGGTTTGGAGATTGTAATTGCCTCTTATTTTGGGAAACTATAGTTGTTTTCTCACACTAGCTCTTCAATAAGTTGGTGCCTTCAATTAGTAGAATGAAGAATGATTTTTTGGAGGTTGGGGAAGTGATGAAGTGTTGTCATATATAGGACATATAAGGATTGATGAAAGTGAATGTATGTAATCTTGTTTATTTGAAGATAATACATGCTTGCCCTCTCTTCTCGGTGCAGTTTTATCGAAAGGGTTTTTCTATGTAAATTATGTGTTATGATATGTTCTTGTGTTGTTAATTTACACTATTAATTGTTGCTACTATCTTATGGTGAAAAAATATTTATTTCTTTGATATTCTATATATATTCATCTAAGATAGGTTTATTAAGCATGCTAAAGTGGTCAATTTTTGAAAATCAAAGAAGATGTATATCTCTATGGTTTTTAATATTAAGACAACTTAATTGTTGGAGTTACTTGTTTAACCCCACAATCCCATGACTCATCTGCAATAAAAAAACCTATCACATCTGAAAATAAGAATTCATGATTAAGGATATGCAACCTTGAGAGAGAATTCATCTAAAGAGGAATTTGATATTGAGATTAATCTGTAAATGAATTGGATATATTACAGTGAATGCTTATAAAACAATAATGAGCACAACTTAGATGTGAAACCTAGGACAAGATTAAATGAGAGCTTGATTAGTGTCTGCGTCATAATGAATGAGATAAAGTGTGTTAAGAAAAACTTGATCTAATAAAAGAAAAAAAAACACTTAAGTTTAGCTTAAGTGAAAAAGTAATTAAAGGACCTAATTATATAATTAATTAGATAATTTCCTAATTACCCCAACACCCCCCCTTAAGATTAACTTAGAGAGAATCTAAATGGCTAAAGATGAATGCATGATGGGTCCCAATAACAAGGATTGACCATGTACCCATGTATAAACCGATGCAAACTCTCACAACCAGAGAAAAGGACAAAATTCCAATGGGATAAAATTACTCTCCAAAAGAGAGAAAATAAAATAAATTGCACTAGTGAAAGAAGGAAATGCAGACTTGATGTGATCTCCTAAGGATTTCTTTTGTCATAATAGTACAATGAATGTTCCCCCATAAAAGAGTGAAAATAAAGATAAGGATTTACCAAATGAAGAAGTACCTCTTGTACCATTGCTGAAATCCTAAAGATAGACCACAATACATTATCTACAAACAACATTTCTTCTCTTAGGAAGAAACAAATCCGCTAGTGATATGAGAACCTATTCTAATAAACTAGAAGAAATAGGAATCCAAATCCAAATAGTATGTCCATTTAGAAGCTGCTCAAATGTCGCTATGTTTATGAAGGATGATGAATTCACAAACTGATCAGGTACATGCTGAATCAATATATAAGATGGTAATCCAAAGCTTTGTAAAAATTGACGAAGAACAAGCTCCATAGGTGATGAAGATAAGGCGAGAATATTGATGTGACTATCAAAAAGGAGGAGATGAATGCCATCACAATAATCCTCTAGATCTTCAATATAAAACTCCATAAACAAGGAGTCTGTAAGATACGAATCCCAAGCAACTATGTCTAAAATAATATCTTGTTGTAATGAGTCAATGAGGGTGATGCATGTGTCAATTCCAAGGTCACTAGGAACAATAGAAGATGATAATAATTGACATGATACCATGTTATAGTTATTTGTTCAACCCCACATGAATCACCTACAAGAAAAACACCTATCATATTTGAAGAGAATAAGTCATGATTAATGCTTTGCAACCCTGAGAGAGAATTGACCCAAACAAGAAAATGATATTGGGAGTAATTTGTAAATTAATTGGATAAATTACAATGAATGCTTATAAAAGCATAATGATATTTAACCCTAGATGTAAACCCTAGGACAAGAGTAAAAGAGAGATTGACAAATGTTCACATCATAATGAATGAGACAACATGTGCTAAATAAAGCTCAACCTAATAAAAGGGAGAAAACCTATGGTTAACAAAAGTGAATAAAGTAATTAAAGAACCTAATTATATAATTAATTAGATAATGTCCTAATTAATCCAACATTAATTTCCATATTGTAATTGTCTAAGTTTTTAATCTCATGAATTTTATCATGGGATTATAGATCACACTTTTGCAACAATTTCCCAGCAATTTCCCAACACTTTGGAGTTTGAAAGTAATTCTCATTCATGATTCATTGTATGGAAATGACTACACTTTCGACTTTATACATGCAAGAAAAGCCAATTTCTCACAATCAATCATCTCAAATCTCAATTGAACCAAAAAAGAATCAACAAATAATAACTTAGATATATAGAAAAAATGACCTCCCTATTGTATTTTTTTGCGAACTATCTTGTAAAGTTGTCTTGTTTGATCTCAATATTTCCAACAACCTTATTTCTCGATCATTTAGACAACTAATTATGAAGGTTTTGTTGAAAGCTAACAAAGAGCCTAAAAAACAAATTGAAAATATCCAAACTTGTATTGCCAAAAACATGTCACACTTAAAGAAGAGGATAAATAGAATTGTACTTTATTTTTGATGGAGGAGCATTCATCCTCGTGAACTAAGAGCCAAGGACTGAGGGGTATTCAATCCACGAAATTCGCCCAAGGCATGATCCCTACCTTATCCCTTATATTCTTGGATCCTTGCACTCAAGAAGACTTGATCCTTAGTGGGTTCATTAAGAACCTTTCAACTTCACCAATAGACTAAAAGATCGAAGGCCCATTATTGAATTATACATATAAAAAATGTGAACAATATTGCCATAAAAAAAAGGGTTCAAACTTAGGGTGTTGTTTAAACTGATTGTGCTTTGTATGAATGCAATCTTCCAAGGAGTGATGTAATCCACGTGGATCAAATTATTCATCATTATTCGAGTAAGATAGTCTTCCTTATTTGATTATATGTAACGCTTTCATACCCAATGGCTGAATAAGTTATACATTGGACTGACTTTAGCTCTCAAAGACGAGCATTCTTATCACGGCCTCTTTAAAGACAAAACAGGTGGAGTCCGTGTTTTTTTTTTTTTGTCTATTTCACATTATTATTATCACTTTTTCAGATCTACGGCTCGCCAGTATTGACTCAGTCCAACATCCATTGCGTGTACTGACGTCAGCATATCCGAATAACCTTCGAATTCCAAATTAATCATCTTTCTTTAAACAGAACTTATTAATTATATTGGGTTTCATTCTTATTGTGGAGTTATCTAGATTAGATTGTGTGTGAGTTTTTAAGTTGATTGTGTGAACTCATTTTCGAGTGGAATCTACAAATAATAATAGTCCACAAAAAATGTTGAATTGTAATTATCTATGTTGACTTTCTCTCTCATTTACCAATTTAGATATCATCATCTCTTTTGAACATTACTAAGGTTTGATTTTTAATGAAGACACTTGTGCATCATTTAATTTTACCACAAGATTATTTGATAATGATAGATTCGCTAATTTTTGTTTCTAATAAAATTATTTTGTCTTGATAGAAACGTATAAGGTTCTAGTTTAGATAAATGGTATATTCATAGAAAAGGATAGACATGATTGGAATATGACATTTCACTATCTTTTGGTTTGATAGAAAGGAAAGTTTGAGTTCGATAACCAAATAAATTATATCAAATTTTCAAGATATTTTTTCTTTGGATATTATTCTTTATATATAATAATTTTTTTAATAAGACTTTAAATGAATTGATTTTTTCATAGTCCATAATAACAATTAACAATAAATTTCTAGATTAAATTGTATATACTTTTGTAACACAACGTTTCAAATTAAACTTCACGATCCATCATCAAAATGAGATGGTTGAGAAGAAAAAAATAAAGAGATAGCAACATACCAAGTGCTCTAAGTAGGAGAGGACTGAGGATGGAACCTCCAAGGCTGGGTCCCATGGAGGGGGGCTTCCTTAAAAATAGAGCAGAGAAAGTTGAGATATTTTAAGATTATTTGAAGGTTAGGGGTCCCATGAATTTTGCAATTCATTCCAGCTTAAAAGTTCAAGCTTCTAAATTTAAGGAAAAATTAGTTAAAAAATTATTTTCCCTCAAAATATTTTGTCCTTAATTTTTTGTTGGGAGATTTTTTTAATGGAAATCAAAGAGCATATGATTGACATGTGGCAAAAAATACTCCTAAGCTGGTGGGGCAATTTCTAGTCCCATCCCATTTTTTTCTGCTTAAATTTGGAGATCTAAAAAGTATGAGCTCCTATTTTCCAACAAAAGATTCTAAATAATTGTGACGCCCATAAATTTTTTTCTCATGGGACCTCCTGATCCTAAAATAGAGCTTAAGTCCCCTCCATGGGACCTGTGTCTAACAGGCTCGAGAGACGATAGGGAGTGGGGAAAGGCCTAGACAAAAATAAACTACAAATAACCTACAAAGGGAATGTGCAATAGAGGAAGGAAGCCCCATAATTTAAAAGAAACTACCTAAGAAAAAAAGGTAATTTGTACTAAGAAACACATATACAAAACTTTATATGAAATAAAATACAAATACATACACAAAATAAATCTATATAAATGAAAACTATTAAATATGGTTTTGTTGTAAGACAAGACTAAACTATAAATATATAAACTAATAGAAATTAAATAAAATATTAAAAAATGCCTATAAAAACATTACTGACACGAAACACCTAATAAACGATTATAATGTAAACAATTATATATAGGTAGGCAAACCAACATGAAACAAAACACAATAAAAATACACACATGTAAACTTAATGTTTAATGTATAAATACATAATAACTAAAAAAAAAGTGTGTGTGTGTTATCACCATTTTGACTCTAATTGAGTCATAATAAACGATTATAATGTAAACAATTATATATATGGGAAAAGACCCAGTAACCGTTAGGGTGTCCAGTAACTGTGACCTTTTTGTCTTGTTGACCCCCAAATTACTACTATTAAAGGAGCCCCAAAAATGATAACACGTGTAAGAATAACTGATGACACATATACCAATAGTCGATCATTTTTTTAGCTTTTTTGGTTGGTAATTGACCCATTTATGCACCACTATTGGGACATTTCATAACGACTACTGAGACATTTTGCCACAAGTACTGGCATTTTTGAGTGAACGACTATTGGTGCAAGAACATAGCGGGTATCAGGCGACACTTTGAAATGACCATTTTTTGACCACTCTATGTTCGACGGTCTCTATAGAGAGATCCGTGAATACCCAAAAGCTGAAACCTTAGATTTAAGTAGTTACCTCACATATAGAGACATATTGAAAAAATCTTCAAAATCTGACATACGGTTTAAGATTTGAAGGTGCACGAAGTTAGGGTGTGCGGCTACTGGGTCCTTTCCCCTAGGTAGGAAAACATGTAAACTTACTGTTTAATGTATAAATACATAGTAACTAAAAAGTGTGTAAGTGTGTAAGTGTGTGTGTGTGTGTGTGTGTGTGTGTGTGTGTGTGTGTGTGTGTGTGTGTTATCACCATTTTGACTCTGATTGAGTCCTAATGAATGATTATAATATAAACAATTATATATAGGTAGACAAACCAACATGAACCAAAACACAATAAAAATATACACATGTAAACTTACTATTTAATGTATAAATACATAGTAACTAAAAAAATGTAAATGTATGTGTGTGTTATCACCATTTTGACTCTAATTGAGTCCTCTCAACAACTGGGCTGTTGGAATTACTGGAATGATGTACTGAGAGGAGAGGGGTGAATCAATACCTCTAAAACTTTTTATGTGATTGGCCCATTAACGTTTGTGTCATCAGATTTGTATATTCACCTATCTATCTGTTCACCTTTCTTTATGTATGTGAAATCATAACATAAGTTCTTTACATGTGTAAACATTCAAGAAACATACATGAAAGTAAATAACACATAACACAAGATATGATATCACAGAAAACTCCTGTTAGGAAGTACAAACTGCAGTGGGGATGTCCCACAAAACTTCACTATCTGCAGATAAGAAGGGAGCTGGTTAAGGCTTACAATTTGATCACTTCTGATGATCTGCCCTGTTAGGAGTATTAGAGTGGAGACCTGTTAGGGTCTACTTCGTTTGAAGCTTTAGCAACACCATTAGGTGTGCACTCTGTTAAGATATTTATCAAGAACTGTTAAGTCCACCTTCTACTAAAGGATTTATGATGTGATGCACTTGTTAAAATCCAACTACATTATAAATGTTGATCTGATAGTATATGCAATCTCTAATTGCTGATAACAGATCCTATAAAGCTTACAATGTATATGTAATCACCTTGAGTGATTGAATGATACCTTGTCTCTGCTCGTC
>MU223652.1:2072851-2091675 GCA_018584345.1 Thuja plicata
AGTCTCAATCTGAAGAGTGGGACCTGTGAGACAAGCCTCTGATCCATCGGAACATGTAAGGGTGTCTAAATACTCAAGCTCCACTAAAGTATCATGATCAAAGGGTGTATTCTCTCTCCAAGAAATGAAAGAAAAAACCCCAGAGAAGCTGTAGATGACGCCTTCGAATCGTGGCTTCAAAAATCTTCGAACCAGACAGCAGCATGGTGGCTCTGATACCATGTAGGATTTTGCAAACATGCAAATCCACAGACCCTGAATACACCTGCATGCAAGAACCTGATACAAAGTAGAAGCAAAAAGATGAAAAAGCTGAAGAACTCAGAAGTTGCTCAGAAAGAGAGAGCGAAATTATAATCTGAATTAATGAAAGACAATTACAAAGTTCAGCCTATAAAGGTGAACAAACCCTAAAAACTAAAAACTAGGTTGCGCAATATAATTAATATAAAGTATTAATTATATGCACCTAAGAGAAAGCATAAGCCGAAAAAGAGTAAACTGATTACTCTAACAGTTTTCCACAGTGATTGCATGACAACTTCTTGGTTCTAGGAGTTGTATAAGCATTCCTTTGATCTGATTGATTAGATGATTCTCCATTGTCAGCGTACCCTAGACCTGTGTAGCTATTGAATCTTCTTTGTCCGTCAAGAAAATCATCCATTCTTTTATTGCCATCTTCAACTTTCTTGATTAATTCATTGTGCTGATTCTGAATTCTGACTTCATGCTTTAGCTTTTCATTTTCTTCTCTTAGCTCACTGTTAATCATGGTTCTTTTTTTTTAATATTTTGATCAAGTAATTCACCATAATTGTATTTCATTTCTCTTCGAACAAAGATGTTAGAGATATAGATTTTTGGAGTATTCACATAATTGATTTTAGGGTCCTATCTGTTGAATACTCTATAGTATAATGTCATTTTGTTTCTAAATGAAATACACTTGACCTTGTAATGCATTAATTAAGATATGCATTTTAAGTGTACTTCTAATTAAAAGTGTTTTTCTCTGGGTTATCAAGGGTAGTATGTATTCATTGATATTGACATAACATGATGGTTAAATTGTGGTGTTGTGATTCTTGCGACCAAGGTTCAAACCCTACTAGGGTGTTATTTATAAGTGTTATGTTGGGGGCAATGTCTCTCATTTGTGACCTCAATGATTCATAGCTCCAAATCAAAAGTGTTTATTCCTTTTTTTAGAAGCATAGTGATGGAGCTTTGTTAAAATTTTATTATCCTCTAGTCCTTAAAACTTGCAAAAATAGTTAAGCCTAAGCCTGTATTATTTTAAACCCTGAACCCATTTAGCCTGTGTTATATTTTGATGTTGACTTATTTTAGTTGGTTACATTTTTTAAGTTATAGCCTTTATATATTAAGTTTCTAAAAGATGATCAATGACCATTGCATGCTTGTGGGCTCCTAATTTGTAGAGCCATGGTACTATGCAATCATGCCAATTGTCAATAGTGAGTTTGGGTCCACCCTTGCGGGCAAGACTTCGGGTTAGTTTTAGTCAACCAATTCTCATTGGATCATGACAGTGTGATGTTAGGAATGTCAGAATGAATAAGCCCCAAGATGATGTGCAATGTTGATATGTGGAGGTGGGTCCATTGCTTACAAGCCTAACCTAAGGTTTAGTAGAAGAGTGCATTGTCAGAGAGGTGGGTCCCATTTTGGCATGCGATGTTGTGATATATCGATGGATGACTTTTAGATGGAAAGTGGACTTTGAATTGGTGAAATATGATTGGTTTGTGTTGTTGGAATTAGCTAGAATTTGAAAGAAAATACTAAACCATAAACCATTAGCAAACAAAACCAAATTAAGAATTTCAAAGAGTTTAGTAAAATATACAAACCAAGCTTGTATATAAGGCAAGCAAGTGATGTGAAAAGGTAGGCAAGAACTACTAACTACCCCTAAAAAGGTGTGACACTTGTGAGGAAATTTATATGTGTTCATGCAAGTAGCAAGCCAAGATGCAATAAGTGTCTCCAAAAGGGAGTACACATGTCTTAACTAGATGAAATGAGACAAAAGACTAAAATGCCTAAGTGAAATTATGTTTATGTGTGAATAGGTTAATCTAGAGAGTGTTGACAACTAATTAGTTTGTAAATGACACTATAAATACATTAACACCCCCCCCCTTAAGAGCAACTTAAGGAGTAATGTAGGCATGATGATGAGCCCTAACTACTAGGCCATGTTGGGTACTTACAAATTTTCCATAATGGAATAAAGGAGGAAACCTAGTGGGAACAAAAATCCTCTCCAAAAAGAGAAATGCTGCAATAATACAAATGAAGAAGACAAGTTATAGGAGAAAGGAGTTAGGATATACACCAAAGGAATACTTCTACGTAGTAATACTATGAATATTCTCTCAATGAGAGATAAATGAGAGACTATGTAGCCCCCCATAATGTGATGCTTGTAGTATTGGTAGATGCCCAACACTAGATGCTAAAGATGATCCATATTCACTAAACAACTGTAGCATTGTAAATGGTAAGCACCTTTCTAAGGTGTGCAATTTATGCTTAGTTAGCACCCATTTTAGTTTGTGTCCATCCTTCTATGTATTAGAGGGCTTTATTATGCATTTAATCAATAATTTAATAAATATAAGTCCTCTCTCATTAATTTTTGTATATGGGCCCTTAACTATAGGTTTGCCCCCTTTAAATAATTCATTCAATCATTATTTGTATACATAGACCCTATGTTATCACGTGTGGCCTTTTTTATGAGTTTCCACTTATGACACCTTGATTTCGCGCACATTTCTAGAATCTCCTTGTCTAGATTGACTCTCAATTCAAATTTGAGCCCCGATTGGCTTGTAAAGGGCGACCCAGAATGTATGGGGTGATCCAAGTCTCCCCTATAATTGATGACACCACATATAATTAAAATTGGGCCCAAATTTAAATTAGCGAAAGGTCTTTTAGTTTTAGGCAGGATTCCAGCTTTGTGTTGGCCTCCAAGTTTTGAGCCTCAAAATGGCTAGGATAGGTAAATAAGCAAGGATACCTCCCTCATTTTGGCATATCATACAAGTCTAAGGAATTCAATATTATATCTCAAGCATTCATGATCCCAAGCATTCAAGGAGCAATCAAGCATTCAAGCATATCAAGCACTCAAAGCATTTCATTCATCATATCCTTCATTGTCGCAAGCATCAACAATCATCATGCAAGTATACCTTTTGTAATGTCTTACTAGGTCTCTGTGGAGCCATTCTATGCATCAACACTTGTGATCTCATTTCAAGCGTATTCACATCTTCAAGATGTAAGACACTTATCAAGCCTCTACTACTAAAAACACACTTCCTTTCCTTTCATCTAATTTCTATTATATTTCAAGGTTAATTCCTTACACGAGTTTGAATTAGGTAAAACCCTTTCCCCAACACTTTTTCCATCTTTTTGTGTGTAGGTAACAAGTGATGGATTTATGGATTCAAGTAAAGGAAGGTATGCCAATCTAGCTTTGATCCATTGCATCTGCATCACTTTTTGGTAGATCAAGGGCACCTCCCACTATCAGGAGCGAGTCCAGTTTCCAGTGATAGGCAATTTTGGTTGGAATTTGGTGTACATACCAATATTTGCATTTTATTTCCAGAGCCAATCCCTAAATTGATTTCTCAATCCATTAAGTGTCTCTATTTTGCAGAAAGCTCCTTTTTCTATCTTCCTAGCCCTAGATTTCACATTTTTCATTCACATTTGCACAAACATCTTCCATAATAGAAAAGGATCGCTAAATTGACTCAGCTCTTGAGCCTCCTCATGCCTAGTGGATCATCTTCCTTCCAATATAAGAGGAGATAGGTCCATGGTTCATAGTTTGCTGATACAAGCTAGTGAACACTATTTCCTTCATTACATTTTGGTGAACTCGTGCTATTACATCTCATTTCTGATTTGGATGTCTAGATCTAGTTTATATGCATTTAATTATCTTTTATTTATATGATATCTTTGTTAGAATTCATAGAATTCTATCACCAAGATCCACTGTCGCAAAAATCTTGTCACAAAAGCAAAGAATGGAGACATAACAAAGAATGTTCTGAAAGATGAAATATTCATTTCAGAGAGGGAATAATAAAATAAAATGAGATTAAAACCTTATAAAGGTGATCAAAACCCTAAAAGGGAATAACCTAGGTTGCATGATAATAATTAATAAAAGAATTAATTATTACATGCCTAAAGTTTAGCTTAAGTAAACTAGAGATAATAAGTGACTTAATAATTAAATAAAAATAATTTAATTAATAAGTGAAATATATTACTCTACCACCCCCCCTTAAGATAAACTTAGAGAGTAGCTAAAACCTAGAAACAAATACTGAAAGCATGAAATGGGTGCGGACAAGCCTGATTAGGTACCCAATTACAACCAAATCTTTGTAAAGTGGAGAAATAGAGAAAACCACATGGGAAAAACTCTACTCCAAAAAGAGATGGAAAAAGCATGCTGAAAAAAAACATGAAGGAAGGAAGGGCCTCTCCTCACTGAGACCCCCCAAGGACAACTTCCTTCACCTGTAGTATAGCATGCAACTGAAGATAACATGAAGATGCCAAAGGTTTAGTGAAGATGTCTGCAACCTGCTCCTTTGCAGGTATGTACTCCAAGATGAGAGCACCATCATGAATCAACTATCGGATGAAGTGGATGTGGATCTCATTGTGTTTGGTATATTGATGCTCCACTGGGTTGCGGGAAATGTGTATGGCACTCTGATTGTCACACCAAAGAATAGTGTAATGCAAGGGAGGAAGGAGACGGGGCCTAGGGCACACCCAAAACCATCCAGCTTGCAAAAACAATGCGGAATTAATACAACAACACTGTGAGAGAGAGAAACACAGAGATCTTTTATCATTAATCTGATAAAACTCAATACATGCCAGGCTGTAAGGACTTCTGGGTTATGGCCATATACATCACAGTGTATTACAAATGATCTTCTTACAACAGAGATCTCAGATCTTCAATATTATAATATTTGTCTTCTTGCTCTAAGACTTGCCCCTAAACTAAGAACATACAAAATAATATATACAAGAGTTCAACAGGGAAGGCGATGTTCAAATACAAAGGTGAGACCCAGATTTAGGTCCACACAAATCCCAAAGAGAGACCCCACATTAATTTAGCCATAGAAAATAAATGAAGAAGTCGGCCAATAGATCCAACTCCCAAATAAACCAACTCAAAAAAGCATGACCGAGCAACAGAGCACTCGGCCAAAGAAGGACCGAGCAACAAAAGTAAACCAGCATGACCGAGCAACTTGGAAAGCATGCCGAGCAACAGAAGCCGAGAGATAGAGAACAAACTGGAAATGAAAGTAGACATATTTTTGGTTGAGCAGGATTGCTAAGGACCCAAGATGCTCCTGCATCAGACACCTGGGGTTGAAAAGAAATGATTCCCCTAATCATGTATCAGGTCCAACCTAAAATGAATCCAACTTAGATAGAGAAATCCAAGATGAGTCCTAAATCAGTCTGTTTTTCCACTTTACCAGATATTCCATGTATTCCTTTCCTCTTGTACTTCTGCCAACTCTCCGTTTCAAGATCTTCTCAACTTCCTCTATCTGCTTCTTAGGATAATCATTTGGTATTGTCACTTCTTCACCAGGTTCATGATATTCATACAAGTCTAAAATATTGAATATGGGTGATATATCCATGTCATTAGGTAATTCAACTTCCCAAGCATTTCCACTGTCAAATCTTCTCAGTATTTTACAAGGACCAAATTTATTCATCTTCAGTTTCCCATATGTTCCAATAGGAAATCTTCCTTTCTTCAAATGAACCATCACAACATCACCAACTTCGAATGTCTTATGTCTTCTTGATCTGTCTGCATCATCTTTGTATTTTTGATTACTTTTCACCATCTTTTGCTTCACATCCTCATGCAATGTCTTCATAAACTCTACAAATTCCTCTGCTTCAACACTTCTTTTCCCTTCACCAACAATGTCTCTCAAATCTGATATACTTTTAGGTTGTGTGCCATGAACAATCTCAAAAGGTGTCTTTCCAGTACTTTTGTTTACTGAATTGCTGTATGTGAACTCTGCTTGTGCCAACATCAAATCCCAATTGCTTGGTGTGTGTCCAACTAAACATCTCAACAAGTTACCCAAAATTCTATTTACAACCTTTGTTTATCCATCAGTCTATGGATGAAATGTAGAACTAAATTTCAACTTAGTATTCAACTTCTTCCAAAGTGTTCTCCAAAAATAGCTTACAAACTTACTGTCTTTGTTAGAGATGATACTCCTTGGTAATCCATGCAATCTGACAATCTCTTTAAAGAAAAGATCTGCTATATGCACTACATCTGATGTTTTCTTACATGGTATGAAATGTGTCATTTTAGAAAATCCATCCACAACAACAAATATAAAATCATTACCTCTTGCTGTCCTAGGTAAGCCAAGAACAAAATCCATGCTGATATTACTCCAAGGTTTATCAGGAACAGTAATAGATGTATACAAACTAGTGTTCTAACTTACTCCCTTTGCAACTTGACAGACTCCACAACTTCTTACAAATTTATCAACATCTTTATACAACTGAGGCCAAAACTACTTCTCCTTCAACAAACTCAATGTTTTATCAATGCCAAAGTGTCCAACCAATCCACTACTATGTTTCTCCTTTATCAGATTAGTTCTCATTGATCCTCTTGATATACATAATTGAATACCTTTAAAAAACACATCTTCCTGAATGAAATAGTCTTCATACTTACTTGATTGATTTGTATTAGGTGCTCTGCACACTCTCCACTACTTTGAAAAATTAGGATCATTTTCATACAAATTCTTCATGTCATCAAAGCCAACAACTTCAACTCTCATTTCAGTCAACAAAGATCTTTTTCTACTCAATGCATCAGCAACTCTATTAGAAACTCCACTCTTATGCTTAATCACAAATGTAAATCTCTGCAAATATTCAACCCATTTCATATGTCTCTGATTCAACTTATTTTGACTACCCAAATATTGTAAAGCCTTATGATCGGTATACAACACAAATTCATTTGGCAGCAAGTAATGTCTCCATTTCTTCATAGCTTGCACAATAGCGTAGAATTCCTGATCATAGAAAGAATATCTTCTCTTTGCATCAATCAACTTTTCACTAAAGAAAGCAACATGTTTACCTTCTTGAGTCAACATAGCTCCAATTTCACTTCCACTTGCATCACATTCAACTTGAAATACTTTATTGAAATCAAGTAATGCCAACATGGGTAATTCAACAACTTTCAACTTTAAAGATTCTAAACTCTTATCAGGTCCATGTGTCCATTTGAATTCTCTTTTGTCTCCTCTCATTGTTTTAGTCATAGCATTACAAATAGAACTGAAATTTCTGATAAACTTCTTGTAAAAACTTGCCAATCCATGAAATGATCTTACCTCAGTGACATTTTTAGGTGTAGGCCAACTCAATATAGCTTCAACCTTCTCTGGACCCATCTTCAAACCATTAGCTGAAATTACAAATCCCAAATACATAAGATCTTCTTTCATGAAGGAACATTTCTTCAGATTTATCAGCAACTTTTCTTCTTTTAATCTCTACAACACTTGTCTTATATGCATTAGATGTTCTTCTCTTGTCTTACTGAATATCAGAATGTCATCCAAATATACAATCATACACTTATTCAAGAATTTCTTCAGAACTTCACTCATCAGCCTCATAAATGTACTGGGTGCATTAGTTAAACCAAAAGGCATAACCAACCACTCATACAAACCTTCCTTTGTCTTGAAAGCAGTCTTCCATTCATCACCTTCTCTGATTCTGATCTAATGATATCCACGTTTCAAATAAATATTGGTAAAATACTTTGCTCCACTCAAACAATCCATTATGTCATCCATTCTTGGTATAGGAAACCTATACTTCACTGTGATCTTGTTTATTGCTCTGGAATTAGTGCTCATTCTCCATTCTCCATTCTTCTTAGGTGCTAACACAACTATTACTGCACATGGACTCAAACTTTCTTGGATCAAACCTTTGTTCAACAATTCATGAACTTGTCGGTTAAGCTCTTCGTTTTTAGTAGGTGTTAACCGATGAGGTGCCTTGTTTGCTAAACTAACTCCAGGAATCAAATCCATACAATGACTGATATCTCTCATTGGTGGCAAACCATTAGGTACATTATCTAAAATTATCTCCTTGTACTCTGTGAGCAACTTTCCAACTTCTGCAGGAATGTCATCTTCTGTATTCTTACATGGTTTGTTAGGAATCAAGGCATACCATATATCATTTCTTTTCAAATCCTTAACAAACTGTCTACCTTCCATCAGAAAAATTTTCACAGATGTACATAAATCATCAACAGATTCTTCACCCAAGGGTAAAAAAATTTGCTTCTTCCCATGAACCCAAATAGAATATCTATTCAGCCTTCCATCATGTATAGTATGTCTATCATATTGCCAAGTTCTACCCAAAAAATATGACAACAATCCATAGGCATGATATCACACAACACCTTATCATAGTATTTTCCAATTTTTAGATTCACAAAACACTGTTCACTTGCCATTAATGTATGCTCATCCTTGATCCATGAGATCTTGTAGGGTTTTGGATGTTTCATCCTCTCCAACTACAAATTTGCAACCATTTCCTCAGATGCCAGATTCTCTAAACTTCCACTGTCAACAATGACCTTCCAAACTTTGTCTGCAACTCTAGACATCTGGTCTTGGATAAATTTTTTTGGATCAGATCTTTCTTATCTTTCTCACTCCATAATATCCTTCAGATCACGAGGTTACTTTCAGGTTCATTAGATGGTTCTTCTTGGATTAATGCATTTCTTCTACTGCTACCACCTTTCTTGCTTGCATGTGTACACTCAAAGGAGTTATGTCCTTCTTCACCACAATTGTAGCAAGTTACTTGGAACCATCTTCTGCTATATCCACCTCTGGAATAATTGCCTCTTCCTCGGTATGAATTTCCACCTTTCCATTCGGTCTTTCCTTTGTCTTCAGATGTGTCTGAAACTGAGTTGTCTGGTTCTGATCTACTATTCTCATCATGAGATCTACCTCTTCCTCTAGGGAATCTACCACCTCTACCTCTTTGTCTTTGTTCATATCTTCTGTTCAACTTTTCTTCAGCTTTTAGGGCAAATTGATATGCCTCTTCAATACCTTCCATTTTGACCAAATTGATTTCATCTTGTATGGAACTTCTCAAGCCATTCAGGTATCTTGCAACTCTTTCCACTTCATCTTCAACATGTCCAGATCTGATGTCTAATCTATAGAATTCCTTAGTATAGTCTTTGACTGATTTGTCCTTCTGCTTCAAACTTTGCATTCGCCGGATTAGGTTAATCTGATAATCACAAGGTAGAAATTGGCCTTTTTATTTGTTAACCATCTTATCCCATACCTTGATTTTGTCTTTACCTTTCTTCTTTCTATCCAATTGCAGATGTTCCCACCATAAGTATGCATGACATTTCAATTTTGTGCTTGCAATCTTCACCTTCTTATCTTCAGCAACATTCTCATATTCAAAATACTTTTCCATTTCAGTTATCCAGTCAATCAATTCATCAGAATCCAATTTCCCACTATACTCAGGAGGATTGAACTGAGGTGTGGATTTCAAACTTGTCAAGGCTCTTAGGAATCTCTTTTCTTCCTAGTCCATCACAGGTGCAGGTGCAACTTCACCTTGAACCTCTTCAAATTCATCATCACTAACATCTTCAAGATGTCTTCCTCTGTACTAGGCTATTTCAACAGTTTCCAATCTTGTAGCCATCTGTCTAAGAATATTAGCTAGACCTTGATTAACATTTCCTCTCCCATGAACGTTCTTGAAACTCTCTGCAATTGTAGGTCAGATTGCAACCTGCCACCCTACAAAAAATATCTTTAGAGTTTAAAAGAAGGAACCACAGATCTCAACTCGCTCTGATACCACTTGATGCAAAGGAGGAAGGAGACGAGGCCTAGGGCACACCCAAAACCATCCAGCTTGCGGAAACAATGTGGAATTAACACAACAACACAATGAGAGAGAGAAACACATAGATCTTTTATCATTAATATGATCAAAATCAATACATTCTAGGCTATAACGCCTTCCTAGTTATGGCCATATACATCACAGTGTATTACAAATGATCTTCTTACAACAGAGATCTCAGATCTTCAATATTTTAATATTTGTCTTCTTTCTCTAAGACCTTCCCCTAAACTAAGAACATACAAAATAATATATACAAGAGTCCAACATGGAAGTCGGTGCTCAAATATAAAGGTGAGACCCAGATTTAGGTCCACACAGATCCCAATGAGAGACCCCACATTAATTTAGCCACGAAAAATAAGTGAAGAAGTTGGCCAACAACTCCAACTCCCAAATAAACCAACTCGGCAAAGCATGACCGAGCAACAGAGCACTCATCCAAAGAAGGACCGAGCAATAGAAGTAAACCAACATGACTGAGCAACTCGGCAAGCATGCCGAGAAACAAAAGCCAAGAGACAGAGAACAAACTGGAAATGAAAGTAGACATATTTTTGGTTGAGTAGGATTGCTAAGGACCCAAGATGCTCCTTCATCATAGTGGTACTATCAGGAGGAAACCCAAACTCAGTCATCGACTAGCGTAGCAAAAAAATTTCTTGATTGGCTAACACTACTACTTGATACTCACCCTCTATAGATGATAATGCTATAGTAGAATGCTTCTTGCAAGACCATGTGATAGGACCAGAACCAAGGAAAAACACAAACCCAAAAGTATACTTCCGATCGTTAGCATCACCAACCCAATCTAAGTTAGTGAAGCCAATGATGGGTGGGTAGCCTGATGTGTAGTGATTTATAGAATGTGTAGTGCCCCAAAGATACCAAAAAATACATTTGGCATCTTTCCAATGGCTCTCATGAGGATCATGGGATAACCTAGAGACAATTCCAACCGCAAAGGAAAGATCAGGATGAGTGTGTGTCAAGTACAACAAACTACCAATCAACTGTCTATACGAAGTGGAATCCACTGAAGGTGTAGGAAAGTGGAAGACAACACAAAATTTGAATGAAATAGTGTAGGCACAGGCTTGCAATCATGCATGCCAAATCTGTTGGAGATTTGCTTCTGTACAAATAATTGATTGTATGTTTTCTATTGATGACAACATAAAATATACAACAAGTATCCTATATGCAATTATCAGTACAGATGATTTGGAGCTATACATATTTATTTCCATGGTGTATACATGGTCTAGTTGCTGTGTGCATTCATGCTGAGTCAGATATGCAGTTTCAGTTGAGTTATGATTAATCGGTTATGGCAGTTACAATTTTTGGAGTTTATCTATTAAGGAGCCGATGTAAATATAATGTTTCTTGAGTTGTACCTATCTTCAGGATATGCGTGTTTGTATTCATGTTTAGTTATAAGTTAGAGATAATTATCCAAAGGTGCTAAACGTGTTTCAACAGAATCTTGATGTTAGAGTTAATTTGGTGAAGCTGACTTTGTGAAGCGTCATGTCTATTCAGTTTGAGTTGCGTGGTCTTAATCTTTATTGCATGCTAGGTTGAGCCGACAAAGAAGTTGATGAAGTGTTTCCAAATACCATCGTGACCTTATCCTTGGTGAAGATACATATAACAATTCAGATATGTTCACTAGTGTTGAAAAATGTTGTGAAGAAGAAAAGACAGAGAAGAGAAGAAAATCAGAAATAATAAGTTGAAGATCTATGTGAAGAAACATAAGGTGATTGCAATTCATTGGAACTGATCAAGACAGCAGGTCTAATAAAATAGTTCATTTACCAGATATAGTGTATATCTTTTATACTAAAGGTTGTAGCATTCACCATCTTAGCAGTGAACTATTGGACAGTGAGTCCTCACCCTTAACAGGGTTATCTGTAAAAGACTCCTAACAGGGTCTGACCTTCAACCAGGTCTCTGTACTTCTTGCATTGTAAAGATCAACTCCTAACAGGATTGAAAGATCTTCTAACAGGGATCATTATAAACTAGTGCAGTTATTTGTGGGTGCTAATTCCCACCAGGGTTTTTGCCTATTTAGTTTCCCCGTATTCAAATTGTTGAGTGCTCTATTGTGTTATCTAAATGTGCATTTAATTTATATCAAATTACATTAAAGAAAGAGAAAAGAATTAAATTGATTGATAACTGATTCACCCCCCCTCTTAGTTATCCTTGGGACTATTCCAACAATTGGTATTAGAGCCAAGTTCCTTGGAGAGAAAGCCTAACAGCTTAAGGTAGATCAGATGGCATACTTTAGGAAAGAGAGTCATAAGTTCGATGGAGAAAACTATCTTGACTACTCTACTTTTGGAGTAGTACCTGTGCTTAGTGGTGTTTAACACCCTTTTTCATTGATGTAAAAGGGGGAGTATTAGTAAGGGGGAGCATATACTCTGGGGGAGTATACAGTGCAACAGCAGTGAAGAGGAACCTTTGATGAGGATATTGAGAAGATGGTAAAAAGAAGGAAGACACTTTGAGTTGATGATATCATATGTTGCCATCAATGTCAAAGGGGAAGATTGTTGGAGATTTGCTTCTGTGCAAATAATTGATTGTATGTTTGCCATTGATGACAACATATAATATACATCAGGTATCCTCTATGCAATTATCAGTATAGATGCTTTGGATCTATGCGTGTTTATTTCCATGGTGTATACATGTTCTAGTTTCTATGTGCATTCACGCTAAGTCAGATATGCAGTTTCAGTTGAGTTATGATTAATTAGTTATGGCAGTTATAGTTTCTAGAGTTTATCTGATAAGGAGCCGACGTAAATACAGTGTTTCTTGAGTTTCACCTATCTTTAGGATATGTGTGTTTGTATTCATGTTTAGTTATGAGTTAGAGATAATTATCCAAAGGTGCTAAACGTGTTTCAACATAATCTTGATGTTAGAGTTAATTTGGTGAAGCCGACTTTGTGAAGCGTTGCATCTATTCAGTTTGTGTTACGTGGTCTAAATCTTTATTATGTGCTATGTTGATCTGAAAAGGAAGTTTATGAAGTGTTTCTAGATACCTTTACGACCTTATCCCAGGTGAAGATACATATAACAGTTCAGATATGTTCACTAAGTGTAAAAAAATGTTGTGAAGAAGAAAAGACAGAGAAGAGCAGAAAATTAGAAAGAATAAGTTGAAGATATATGTGAAGAAACAAAAGTTGATTGAAATTCGTTGGAATTGATCAAGACAGAAGGTCTAATCAAGCAGTTCATTTACCAGATATAGTGTATATCTGTTATACTGAAGGTTGTAGCCTTCACCATCTTAGCGGTGACCTATTGGGCAGTGAGTCGTCTCCCTTAACAAGGTTATCTGTAAAAGACTCCTAATAGGGTCCGACCTTTAATCAGGTCTCTGCACTTCTTTCATTATAAAGATCAAATCCTAACAGGGTTGTAAGATCTTCTAACAGGGATCATTATAAACTAGTGTAGTTATTTGTGGGTGCTAATTCCTACTGGAGTTTTTGCCTATTTGGTTTCCCCGTAATCAAATTGTTGAGTACTCTATTGTGTTATCTAAATGTGCATTTACTTTATATAAAATTACATTAAAGAAAGAGAAAAGAACTAAATTGACTGATAACTGATTCACCCCCCCTCTCAGTTATCCTTGGGACTATTCCAACAAAATCTGTGAAGTATATCAAGAGCATACTTCTGCCGAAAGAGTAAAATCCCATCAAAAGACTGAATAATATGTAGGCCCAAAAAATAATGCAGAAGATCGAGATTGATCATCTCAAACTACTCCATCAATGCTCACTGTATATATTGAATCATGGAGGATGAGCTACCTATGATGAAAATATCATCAACATAAAGCACAAGTATGACTGTATCAACCCCCTGATGCTGAAGATACACTATGTGGTCAGAATGAAAATGTGTATAGTGTGCAGAAAGCAAGAAAGAGTCCATCTTCTCATACCAATCCCAAGGGGTTTCTTTGAGACCATATAATGAACGTCTAATCCTAAAAACTAAGGAAGAGTCCTGCACAAAACCCTGGGGCTGCTACATATAGATCTCCTCTTGGAGGTTCCCATGCAAGAAGTCACTCTTCACATCCATCTAAAACACTGTCCATCCCTATAAAGCTACAAGTGAAAGTGCAAGGTGAATAGAATTCATCTTGGCAACACGAGAAAAGGTCTCAGAGTAATCAATACCCTCCACCTGAGAAAACCCCTTTGCAAAAAGACAAGCCTTATACTTGTTAATAGAACCATCTACAACATACTTGGTACAATACAACCACCAACACCAAACCAAATTTCTCCCTTTTAAAAGATAACACAAATCCCAAGTATGATTATTCATCAAAGAAGAATACTCCTCATCCATATCCCTATCCCACTCTATGTGACCTATCCCCTCTGAAAACTTCTGAGGTTTATCTGGAACAGAATGAATCAGAAGGCTAGAACCACATGTTTGAGCTTAAGTACAATGTCTATCTATAGGACCACCTGCCAAAGAACCTGCTACATCAACTATAAAACGGGCACACCTGGGAAAAACTAGATCAACTAGTGGTGGTGGAGACAATGGATCATCACCATCATCCTCATCATCATCAAGAGAAAAGGTATCCTCAAGAGATGAAGATGGAGGAGTAGATATTAAGAGAGAATATGGTGATGGAGAATCCATCAGAGGATAGAGCTCATCAAACTGGACATCCCGTCGAAATAAGACCTCTCAAGAATCAGGATCAAACAACCTGTACGTCTTGGAATCCTCACAGTAGCCAAAAAATATGAGTGGTTGACTCTTCCTCTCCATGGATTTCCTTTGAGAATCTGGAATAAATTCCCAATCCTCACTACCAAAAACTCAGAATGTGGAAACATCAGGCTTGATATGAGACCAAGACTCCTCAGGAGTTATCTATCATAATGCCTTATGAGGCATCTGATTTTGAATATAGTTTGCACAATTGACTGCCTCAAGCCAATAAGAAGGCTGCATAGCACAAGACTGAAGCATACAATTAGCCATCTTCTATAATATTTTGTTATTTCTCTTAGCAACACCATTCTGCCGAGGGGTGTGTGGAAATGTCAACTATGTTGTAAAAAATGCACAATGCAAAAATCCCTGAAATCCTGATTCACATACTCCCCCCATTTTTGGTGTGTATCCTCTTGATAGAAAGACCAGATTGCTTCTCCACAAATGTCTTGAAGACACAAAAGGTATCAAAGACATAAGAGTTGTACTTAATAAAATACACCCAAGTATGCCTGGAGAAGTCATCAATGAAAGTGAGAACATACTGGGCCCCTGAAAATGAAGGAGTCAGAAATGACATGAGATCACTGTGTACAAAATCCAAGGGTGCCTTAGCATGAGTGGATTGACCTGTAGGAAAAGGATCCCTATGCTGTTTTCCATGAGCACAACATTGACATACACCATCAGTATAGGAAATCATAGGAATCCCACTCACAAGTGCTTGTGTAATCATCTACTATAAGTATCTATAATTGACATGGCCAAAACACTCATGCCAAAGTCTGCTTGCTGTATCTACATGTGCCACAAGAGATACCCTAGAAATATCTAAAATATCAAAGCCATCAAACCTGTATAAGAGAGATTAAGAATCGATACTGCTAGTAGCCACAATCATATCAAGATCATGGAGGTCTCGAATAAGCACATCATGTGGTGAGAACTACACTATCTTCCTAGAGCCCAAATGACAAACATGATAAAAAGAAGGGAGGTTTATCAAAAGGTCAGGAATGAGAATTTCATCTTGAAGAAAACCACTTGAGAATGAGACACAACCAGAACCTATAATTGCAAGCTGTGTTGAGTCACCAAAGACTGTTGGAGATTTGCTTCTGTGCAAATAACTGATTATATGTTTTCCATTGATGACAACATATAATATACAACATGTATCCTATATGTAATTATCAGTACAGATGCTTTAGAGCTATGTGTGTTTATTTCCATGGTGTATACATGTTATAGTTGCTATGTGCATTCATGCAGAGCTAGATATGCAGTTTCAGTTGAGTTATGATTAATCAGTTATGGCAGTTACAGTTTCTGGAGTTTATCTGTTAAGGAGACGACGTAAATATAGTGTTTCTTGAGTTGCGCCTATCTTTGGGATATGCATGTTTGTATTCATGTTTATTTATGAGTTAAATATAATTATCCAAAGGCGCTAAACATGTTTCAATAGAATCATGATGTTAGAGTTAATTTGGTGAAGCCAACTTTGTGAAGCGTCGTTGTCTATTCAGTTTGAGTTGCGTGGTCATAATCTTTATTGTGTACTTGGTTAATCTGACAAAGAAGTGGATGAAGTGTTTCAAGATACTATCGTGACCTTATCCTTGGTGAAGATACATATAACAGTTCAGATATGTTCACTATGTGTCGAAAAAGAAGTGAAAAAGAAAAGTCAGAGAAAAGAAGAAAGTCAGAGAGAATAATTTGAAGATCTATGTGAAGAAACAAAAGTTGATTTGAATTCATTGGAACTGATCAAGACAACAGGTCTACTCAAATAGTTCATTTACCATATATAGTGTATATATGTTGTAATGAAGGTTGTAGCCTTCACCATCTTAGCAGTGAGCTATTGGACAGTGAGTCCTCACCCTTAACAGGGTTATCCATAAAAGACTCCTAACAGGGTCTGACCTTTAACCAGGTCTCTGTACTTCTTGCATTGTAAAGATCAACTCCTAACAGGGTTGTAAGATCTTCTAACAGGGATCATTATAAACTAGTACAATTATTTGTGGGTGCTAATTCCCACCGGGGTTTTTTCCTATTTGGTTTCCCCATAATCAAATTGTTGAGTACTCTATTGTGTTATCTGAATGTGCATTTACTTTATATCAAATTAAATTAAAGAAAGAGAAAATAATTAAATTGATTGATAACTAATTCACCTCCCCTCTCAGTTATCCTTGGGACTATTCCAACAATTGGTATTAGAGCCAAGTGCCTTGGAGAGAAAGCCTAACAACTTAAGGTAGATCTGATGGCATACTTCAGGAAAGAGAGTCCTAAGTTCAATGGAGAAAACTATCTTGACTGGAGGAACAAAATGATAACACATATTCAGTGTGTTGGATTTGAGATCTATGACATTGCCACTCAAGAAGTTGAAATTCCCACCTTGAAAGATCTTGCAGTTGATGACTCTACTATGAAGAAAAAGGAAGTGTTCAATAATAATGCAGTTGCCAAAGAAGCCCTAATCAGTGCCCTATCCAACAGTGAATTTTTTGAGATCAAGAAGACAAAAAAAGCATACTCTATTTGGAAATACTTATAAGATATGTTTGAAGGAGACATCCAAGAAAATAATGCATGCAGAAAGACATGGAAGAAAAGATACAACAATTTAGAGATGTTACCTGAAGAAAAAATTAGAGCTTATAATCATAGGATTAATGAAGCAGTATCAGGTATAAGAAACAACGACGGAGAAATATCAGAGGAAGATATAATGGACAAATTAATGACCAAATTGACAGCATACTATGAGAGCAAGATCAATATCCTAGATGAGACTATGCAATTTTCAAAAGAATTCAAAAGGGAAACCTTGATCAGAAAAATATCTGCATTTGAGCTATCTAGATTGAAGACAGAACCTAAAAGTGAGACAGCCTTCAAAGCCACAGTCCACAATAAGAAATCTATAAGCAACTCTAGTAACAATGAAGAAGTGGATACAAAACTAGAAGAAATCATTGCTATGATTACCAAGAAGGAAAGGAAAGGTAAAGGGAAATATGAAGGACAACTATGATTCAAATTTTACTCATGCAACAAAGTTGGTCACTTTGCATCCAAGTGCCCTACAAGAGTCAAGAAATTCATATCATATTACAAACCTAAGTACACTAAAGAATGTTATCATGCTGAGGATGGTGTAACTGATGATGACTTAGGAGAAAATGAAATTGGATTTGGTTCCATTAAAGACATTGAGAATATGCTTGAAGAAATGGACAAAGAAGATGAAGTAAAAGAACAGGAGTTAGCATTAGTTTCAAAAGCTGGCATCAGAGCTGATTGGATCATTGACAACGGATGTTCACATTACATGACAGGAGACAAAGATAGATTTGTACATTTGGACAAATAAAAAGGTGGCATGGTTAGATTTGGAGCTAACACTCCCAAAATTATCATAGGCAGAGGTTCTATCACCCTAGATGGAAAGAACAAGACAGATGATGTTCTCTATGTTGATGGTTTGCATCATAACTTACTAAGTGTTGGACAGTTTCTTGATAAAGGATATCAGTTGGAATTAAAAAACAACCAGTGAATCATTAACAACAAAGAAGGAGACATGATTGCATCAGGCTCAAAGACCAAAGGTAATGTTTTTCATCTCAACTCAGAAGTAAGTTGTTTTGTTGCAAAAGTAGATGACAATTGGATAAGGCACAAGAGACTTTGTCACATCAATTTTGACAACATAGTCAAGATAAGTAATGTAAAGGTAGTAAGAGACCTTCCTAGCATTGCAAGACTAGTTGAGACCATGTGCAGGGAATGTGTGATGGGGAAGCATGTGAGGACCTCATTCAGGAGAAAACAAAACTCTATAGAAAACAAATTAGATCTGATACACACAGACCTATGTGGACCTACTCAAACAAGATCAT
>MU223652.1:2091725-2115249 GCA_018584345.1 Thuja plicata
TGTGCAGGGAATGTGTGATGGGGAAGCATGTGAGGACCTCATTCAGGAGAAAACAAAACTCTATAGAAAACAAATTAGATCTGATACACACAGACCTATGTGGACCTACTCAAACAAGATCATACTACGGAGAAAGGTTTTTTATTTTTTTTGTTGATGATTTCTCAAGGATGATGTGGGTTGCATTCTAAAAAGAAAAATATGAAGCTTTTGAGAAGTTCAAAGTATTCAAAGCTAAGGTTGAGAATGAATCTGGATTAAAGATAAAATGTTTGAGATCTGATAAAGGAAGAGAATTCACCTCTGACCCGTTTTATGACTACGGTGAAGAAAATGGAATCAAAAGACAGTTAAGTGTAGAATGAGATAGTAGAAAGGAGGAACATGATAATACTTGACACATCATGCACTATCATGATTGAAGGAAAGGTTTCCCATACCTACTGGAGAGATGCAGTCAATACAACAGTTTACACTATCAATAGAATACAATTGAGACCGGGCGCCAACAAGACACCTTATGAAATTTGGTTTGGTAATGTACCCACTGCAAAATACTTTACAATATTTGGAAGAAAGTGTTACATCAAGATAGATGATAGCATTGGTAATTTTGATGCTAGAAGCGATGAAGGTATTTTTCTTGGTTACTCTACTAAAAGCAAAGCCTATAGATGTTTCAATCTAAGATTAAAGAAGATCATTGAAAGTACTCATGTGAAGATTGATGAGAAGTTTATGATTCAAGAAAGATATTATGACTATGCTCCCATGATTGAAGATGAGCCCAGACCCATCAATAAGGACATAGTTATTGAAGAAATGTTTGATTGTATTGATGTTTCATGTAATAATCCTGAACCAAGTGAAGAAGAATCACAGATCACAGATGAAAGTATCACTCCTAAGAACTCAAGGTACACATCCAAATACCACTCTAAGGAGGATATCATGGAGATCAGAGCACAAAAGTCTTGACAAGATCTAGAGCAAAAGGTTCAACCGCTGATGAAGAGGAATGCTTACTTTCACAGATTGAACCCTTAAGTGTTGAAGATGTGTGCAAAGATTCAAATTGGAAAAGTGGCAAGCAAGAAGAATTAGATCAAATATTTATGAATGAAACATGGGAACTAGTCCCTAGACCTCATGATAAGAACATGATTGGAACTAAGTGGATATTCAGGAACAAAATGAATGAAGAAGGCATAGTGGTAAGGAACAAAGCAAGATTAGTATGCAAAGGATATGCGAAGAGAGAAGGAATAGACTACACTGATACATTTTCCCCTGTGAGCAGACTTGAAGCTATCAAGTTGTTTTTTGCCTATGCAACATTCAAGAACTTTAAGGGATATCAAATGGATGTCAAATTAGCATTTATGAACGATGAATTAAAGGAAGAAGTCTACATAGAGCAGCCTGAAGGATTCAAACTTTCAGATAAACCAGACATGGTATGCAGATTAAAGAAAGCACTTTAAGGGCTTAAACAGGCCCTAAGAGCGTGGTATGAGAGGCTTGATGGTTACTTAACAAAGATAGGATTCAGAAAAGGAGCAGCATGCTGTAATTTATTTATAAGAGAGACAAATGAAGGACTACTACTTTTTGCTATTTTTGTTGTTGATATTATCTTTGGAGGTAATGACAAACTTAGTGTAGAATTCACCAAAGAAATGAAAAGTGAATTTGAAATGGGCATGATTGGACCTATCAAATACTTTCTTGGATTGAATGTAAAACAAAATGACAAAGGTATATTCGTAAATTAGTCTAAGTATGTGAAGGAGATATTGAAGACCTTCAAGATGGAAGATTGCAAACCAGTAAGCACCCCCATGATAACAGGATACAAGATTTATAAAGAGGATGATTCCACAATAGTTGACAAGACCCTATACAAGTCTATGATTGGAAACCTCATATATCTCTCTCAATCTAAACCTGAAATTTCTAATGCAGTTGGCATTGTTGGAAGATTTGCAGCTGAACCCAAGAAAAATCATCTGATGGCAATAAAAAGAATATTCAGATACCTAAAGGGAACTATAGACTATGGTTTATGGTATCCTAACTCAGAGAACATACAACTTCATGTGTATACAGATGCAGATTGGGCAGGTTGTGTTGATGATAGAAAAAGCACAACAGGAGGAGCAGTATTTCTTGGAGACAGGTTGGTCACTTGGACAAGTAAAAATCAGAATTGTATCTCTCAGTCAACAATAGAAGATGAGTATGTTGCAAAAACATTGAATTGTTCAACAATGGTTTGGATCAAACAGATGATTAAGGACTTTGGTATTCAGATTGATTATCCTATTGTTATTCACTGTGACAAAACTAGTACTATCAATATGTCAAAGAACCCTGTGATGCATGCAAAGAAAAAACACATTGAGATCAAATACCACTTCCTAAGAGAAAAAGTTGTAGACAAAGAAGTAAAGCTGAATTATGTAAGCACTAAAGAATAACTAGCAAATATTTTTACAAAGCCTCTATCAAAAGATACTTTTGAGTATCTCAGGGAGACGTTGGGAGTAATTCCCTTTCCTGAGTTTGATTAGAACTCACAGCAAGAACATCAGTCCTTGGTGACTGATGAATGGTTGACTACTCTACTTCTGGAGTAGTACCTATGCTTAATAGTGTATTAACACCCTTTGTCATTGATGTCAAAGGAGGAGTATTAGTAAGGGGGAGCATATACTCTGGGGGAGTATACAGTGCAAAAATAGTGAAGAGGAACCTTTGATGAGGATATTGAGAAGATTGTAAAAAGAAGGAAGACACTTTGAGTTGATGATATCATATGTTGCCATCAATGTCAAAGGGGGAGATTTTTGGAGATTTGCTTCTGTGCAAATAATTGATTGTATGTTTGCCATTGATGGCAACATATAATATACACCAGGTATCCTATATGACATTATCAGTATAGATGCTTTGGAGCTATGCGTGTTTATTTTCATGGTGTATACATGTTCTAGTTGCTATGTGCATTCACATAGAGCCAGATATGCAGTTTCACTTGAGTTATGATTAATCAGTTATGGAAGTTATAGTTTCTAGAGTTTATCTATTAAGGAGCCGACGTAAATACAGTGTTTCTTGAGTTGCACCTATCTTTGGGATATGCATGTTTGTATTTATGTTTATTTATGAGTTAAAGATAATTATCCAAAGGTGCTAAATGTGTTTCAACAAAATCATGATGTTAGAGTTAATTTGGTGAAGCCAACTTTGTGAAGCATCGCGTCTATTCAGTTTGAGTTGCGTGGTCATAATCTTTATTGCATGCTTGGTTAAGCCGACAAGGAAGTTGATGAAGTGTTTCCAAATACCATTGTGACCTTATCCTTGGTGAAGACACATATAAAAGTTCAGATATGTTCACAATGTGTCGAAAATGAAGTGAAAAAGAAAAGTTAGCAAAGAGCAGAAAGTTAGAGAGAATAAGTTGAAGATCTATGTGAAGAAATAGAAGTTGATTGCAATTCATTGGATCTGATCAAGATAGTAGGTCTACTCAAGCAGTTCATTTAGCAGATATAGTGTATATCTATTGTAGTGAAGGTTTTAGCCTTCACCATCTTAGCAGTGAGCTATTGGACAGTGAGTCCTCACCCTTAACATGGTTATCTATAAAAGACTCCTAATAGGGTCTGACCTTTAACCAAGTCTATGTACTTCTTGCATTGTAAAGATCAACTCCTAACAGGGTTGTAAGATCTTCTAACAAGGATCATTATAAACTAGTGCAGTTATTTGTGGGTGCTAATTCCTGCTGGGTTTTTGCCTATTTGGTTTCCCCGTAATCAAATTTTTGAGTAATTTATTGTGTTTATCTAAATGTGCATTTAATTTATATCAAATTACATTAAGGAAAGAGAAAATAATTAAATTGAATGATAACTGATTCATCCCTGCCTCTCAGTTATCCTTGGGACTATTCCAACAATGACAATATGTGAAGTATGACTGGGTGCAAGTGCGGTGACTAGATGCTGAGAGTGTGACATGTGGTGAGAAGCACTTGAATCAATAATCCATGTGGATCCAGAAGACAAAGATCATGCAGAAAGGTCATGTCCTTTTTCCATGGAAGAGGAAGGTGGATGAGGTGAGGTGATATGATGCTGCCGCATGACTTCCTCTAAAGTCTCTATATGTTTCCAACACCTGGAAATTGGATGTCCTTCCTTTCCATATAAACTGCAAGGATCACCTATGTTCTTTGTAGTATTGGAGGAAGACTCACTATAATTTGAAGATTTCCCTTGCTTGGGATGGGAATGTGGTTTTCTATGAGACTTACGAAGTGGCTTGGAGGAACTCTCACTGCCTGCTGAATCTTTCTTTGGCTTCAATTTTGGCTTTTGTTTCTCCTTGGATGTTTGGGAAACCAATGCTTGGTTCTTTGATCCTATGAGAGTTTCAATCTGAGATAGATTTTCCTTCTCATGAGTTAAACAATCACAAAATACATCAAATGTAGGCATGGTATATCATGGACCCAAAGCATCCATGGTAGAATGGAAGGTAGAAGAAAATATCTGAAAAGGACCACGGAGCTTAGAAAGAATCAAGTAAATGCACTCTGAATATGACTTGTTCTTTCCACAACCCTATAAGATAGACTTGATGGTTTTTAATTTCATCAAGAAATCCTAAATAGAAGAAAATGACTCAGGTTCCAAAGCTGTCAATTCTGCTTCAATCTGAAGTACCCTAAATTCATTGACTATGCCAAAGAGAGTATGAAATTTCTCCCAAATATCAAGAAGTGTATCACAACCATCAAGATGAAAGAGTAAACTATCTGAAACATGTAGAGAAATCACACCCATGGCCTCATCCATCTTTTTCCTGTGCTACATGATCTTGTAAGGACAAGTCAATACTAGCTGAATGGTGTTCAAACAAGACCATATCCATCGTGACCTGAGAAGCTGAGTCATATGAGATTTACACAAATGAAAATTATGTGGAGTGAGAATCTCAACTGATGCTGAATATGCCATTGTTGTACTGCTCTGATTGTTTAATTATTAGTTATCTTTCAAAACTAGACAGAAGATACATAAGGGTTTGTATTTTGTGTTTTTGAGTGTTCTATTTTTTCTGAAATAAATGACAAAAAATAAGAACCCCCCACAAAGAGAAATACTAAACCCCAGTACAAACTAAAAATTTAGAAGGAAATATAGTTCAAGAAGTGCTTCAGATTGAATGGGAAAAAACCTCATCAAATTTCCTAGAAAATAAACCTCATATATGAAGAGAGCTCATCAAGATCTTTCCAACGCTTATTCATGAGAAAAAAATGGAGTCCGTATGCACATTCATGAGGCCCGAGAGTGAAGAAAAGAAGCCCTCACTTTGACTGGCAAAAAAGGAAAAAAAGTAGAAAAATATGAAAATCAAACCTGTACCAAAGTCTTTGTCTTAGAATCATCTTTCAGAAGATATCTTGTTTGCAAAAAAAGACCTCTGTTTGCTCAAGTTATAAGCAAAAAACCAAGAAGTGGTTAAAAATGCCCCCCAAAAAAATTTATAGCTTCTGGGGGCATAAGCAGGTCATATGGCGACCAGGGGGCTCGGCTCAGGCGATGGTGGTGCGGCGGTGGCCCTGCGATGACGCGGTGGTGCAGTGTGTAGCATGGGGGTGGAGGAGGTCACGAGGATGTATGGGGGTGGCCGTTGGGTGGTGCGGTGGCTGGGTGATGGCCGCTTGGTAGCACTACTAGTTAACATTGGCTGCAGTAAAACCAAGACAAAAAATCAATTAATTTTTTTATTTTTATTTTTTTCTTTGCCTCGTAAAATGTACCCAGAATAGGACCGTACATGCATTTTTTGCCTAAGATTTCAACTGTGTCCTAATTGGACGTCCCTTATATGAAAATAGGAGTTTTTGGGCCTTCTAGACGTAACTGCGAGGTCAGTTTGTGCCCAAAGTGCTCTAAAAAATATCTCCCCCGAGATCTACACATGAAACCTTTGTAAAATTGAAACCCTTAGAGCTCTAAAAATTCTTCAAAAACTCAAGAATGGGTTGCAACAACAAGGCTCTGATACCATGTTAGAATTCATAGAATTCTATCACCAAGATCCAATGTAGCAAAAAAACCTGTCACAAAAGAAAAGAATGGAGACACAACAAAGAATGTCCTAAAAGATGAAATATTCATTTAGAGAGGGAATAATACAATATAGTGAGATCAAAACCTTATAAAGGTGATCAAAACTCTAAAAGGGAATAACCTAGGTTGCATGGTAATAATTAATAAAAGAATTAATTTTTACATGTCTAAATTTTAGCTTAAGTAAACTAGAGATAATAAGTGACTTAATAATTAAATCAAAATGATTTAATTAATAAGTGAAATATATTATTACTCTAACAATCTTTGCCATATTTCATGCATTTAGACAAATAGTTCAATCTTGCACTGTATGTGTCAAAAAGCAATAAAAAGTACAACAATATTTCATTTCATGGATTATTGTTACATTTCATGTATCCCAATCTGATTTTAATGTATTTTCATTCATTTCATATATGTATAACTCATTTGCGTTCTATGAATGGAGTTGTTATCTTCATTTACTAGTTCAATTTCAAGTTTTCTTCAAGAGTTTCAAGATGTTCCCTTTCATGCATGTGATGATAACTTAGTTCTTTATTTCATCCATACCCATAATATACCCTCTCCTAAAATTTATCCCATCCATAAGGACATTTTGGTGTAAGAAGAGATTATCAACACTTCTTCCAAAAATCTCCCTCCTAGGGATGAACACTTCAAGAATGATGTTGATCCTATTCCTAAAACGTATCTCCCCTATGCGGATATTTTGGAGAAATAAGAGGATATTATAAACACCTTTCTTAATGACACCTTACCTTCATTACATGTAAATGACATCTCTTCGAGAGATGAGGCATTGATGAAAATTTCTAATCCCCCTTCTACAACTTGTCCTATTCATAAGGATGCCTTGGAAGAAAAAGATAATATCATTACCACTTCCATGCATGTGATGATAAATTAGTTCTTAATTTCATCCATACCCATAATATACCCTCTCCCAAAATTGGTGCCACCCATTAGGACATTTTGGTGTAAGAAGAGATTATCAACACTTCTTCCAAAAATCTCCTTCTTAGGGATGAACACTTAAAGAATGATGATGATCCTTCTTCTAAAATGTATCTCCCATATGCAGATATTTTGGAGCAAGAGGATGATATTATAAACACATTTCGTAATGACACCTTACCTTCATTACATATAAATTATATCTCTTCTAGAGATGATGCATTGATGAAAATTTCTAATACCCCTTCTAAATCTTATCGTATTCATAAGGATGCCTTGGAAGAAGAGGATAATATCATTAAGTCACTTTTCTTGACGCTCTCCCTTATAGAGATGAAATATTGAACAATAAACAAATTCACCAAGTCAATTTCATCCATGTTTTGGGTGGTTAAAAGCCTAATATTGTTTTCCATCTTCATCAAGATACCCCTCAACCTCAAAACAAACTATTGATTGTGATAAAAGGTGTTTAATAACTTTATTATCATGTAGTAGATCACATGTATAATACCCAAACCAACAAGTAAAATTACAATATTCTTCCTCCTCAACCTTTTCTTCCTCCCCCTTTGTACTTCACAACAAGTTGGTAAGGAGTATAATCTTATTGAACAACTTTGTGCTACTCTTGCTAAGACATTTATTTGGGACTTGATTCAATTTTCACCCATACACCATACTATGCTTCAAGATGCCTTGGAAAATGCTATTTTCCCTCCTTTTGTTGGACCTAATGATATGGTAGCCTTGTTGGAAAGTATGAATAGAACTAAACCTAGGGCTGAAATTGTGTTTTCCCAAGAATATTTACCTTCTTTTGAAGTGCAACACCAATACAATATCTCTTTACAACTTTCTCTTCCTTACCTCATACGAGTTGTGACCTCTTTGGCTTGGACTGCCTGTTGCTTAAAGGATATATCCTTGGTGTTGAAGGTGTTTATCCTTGTTCTTATTTTCCCTAAGATGTTATTATAGTCATATTTTTCCATGTTAATAGGGGGACATATATGGCCTCCTTATTGCAAATATTTCAGTTATTCCAACATTTCAGGTTGAGTACACTAGCATGATAAAAATTGCTAGGGATAGATGAATCTCCTTGATATTGTTTTGTGGATTCCTTTGGAGACAATGATTTCATTGGGGAAATCCTATTTTTGTGTATTTAATTGGATATAATGCTTTCCTTGGTCAAAATTGGGGTTGGTTGAACTAGCATACATAATTTGCTAGCCCATTTGAGATCTTCTTTGTGCACATTTTCAAAATGACTTGACTAGTATAACAAAAATTTCTATCCCATAAAATCTCTTTGTACTTATATCTCTTTTAGGATGGGTTGACTAGAATAATTTACAAATTACTTTCAACTCTTCATGCTCTCTTCACATGGATCACCTAGCATAACATAATTTGGTAGCTTGTGTCATTCATGGTTTTCTTTCTCTCTCCTCCATGATCCCATAAGCATAAAAAACATTTCTAGTTTGTTGGATCATGGAGTCTTGTATTATCTTTGATGTGTGCTCTTTCTTTTTCTATGAGACCACTTGTTCTCTTGCAAAACAATTCTGAGTGTGATACTAATGGCTGAGATATTTTCCTTACTGAGTTTTCTTCAACTAGTTGACTTGGAGACTTAGTAAGTTTTAGTCTTAGTTTATTTTCCTTTGTGTGACCTTGCACATGGCTGTATAAGTTAAGATACTTGGTTTGGGGGCTTTATCCCCAAAACTTAGTGATGTCTTATCACTTTAAAGTCTTTCCATGATCATCTCTCTCTATCATATCTCTTTCTTCTACTTTACCGCGAGTATGTGCATAGGCTCATACTCTTGCTAAAGTGGGGGATAAATGTAGCATTGTAAAATTTAAGCACCTTTCCAAGGTGTACAATTTATGCTTAGTTAGCACCTATTTTAGCGTATCTTCATCCTTCTATGCATTATAGGATTTTCCTAAGTATTTAATTAATAATTTAATAAGTATAAGTCCTCTCTCATTTAGTTTTGTATGTGGGCCCTTGACTATAGTTATGTCCCCTTTAAATATTGCATTCAATCATAATCTGCATACATAGGCCATATTCTATCATGCGTGGTCTATTTCATGATTTTTCACTTATCACACCTTGACTTCACACACATTTTTAGAATCCCCATGTCCATATTGATCCCCAATTCAAATTTGAGCTCGGACTGGCTCATAAAGGGAGTCCTAAGATGTATGGGGTGACCCAAGTCGCCCCTACATTGGGAGGAACCCCTTACATTGCAAATTTGGCCTAAATTTATTTCAAAGAAATGTCTTTTGATTGTAGGTGGGATTCCAACTCTGTGTCGACCTCCTTTAAGTTTTGAGCCCCAAAATAGCTAGGAAAGATATATAATAAAGGTTACCTCCCTCATTTTTCCATATCATACAATCCTAAGGAATTCAATCATATCTTTCAAGCATTCATGATCTTAAGCATTCAAGGAGCAATCAAGCATTAAAGCATATCAAACACTCAAATCATTTCATTCCTCATATCCTTCATTGTGGCAAGCGTCAACAATCATCATGCAAGCATGTCTTTTGTGATGTCCTATTAGGTCTTTGTGGAGCCATGCTATTGCATCAACATTTATGATCTTATTTAAAGTGTATTCACATCATCAAGATGTAATACACTTATCAAGCCTCTTCTACTTACAACATGCTTCCTTTCCTTTTATGCAATTTATATTTGATTTCAAGGTTAATTCCTATATAGGGGTTTGACTTAGGCAAACCCATTTACCCAACACTTTTCCCCTCTTTCTATGTGTAGGTGATAGGTTATAAAGTTATAAATTTAGATAAAGGAAGGTCTGATAGTATGCTTGTGATCCACTTCTTTTTCATCACGTTTTGGTAGATAAAGGGCACCTCCCACTATCAAGGGCAATTCCAATCACCCCTACACTCTAGGTCACCACTAAATTTTTTTTTGGCTTGAATTTGGTGTATAGGTAAACATTTGCATTTCCTTTCTAGATCCAGTCCTGAAACTGAGTTCTCAATCTATTAACTCTCTCTCTCTCTCTCTCTCTCTCTCTCTCTCTCTCTCTCTCTCTCTCTCTCTCTCTCTCCTAGTCCTAGATTTCACATTATTCATTCATATTTTCACAATCATCTTCTATAACAATGAAGGATCACTACATTCACTCAACTCTTGGGTCTCCTCAAGCCTAGATGATCATCTTCCTTTCAATGTAAGAGGAGATAGTAAATGGTTCATAGTTTTCTCATTCAAGCTAGTGAACACTATTTCCTTGATTACAACAACACTGATAGGCCAACACTTGGATAAATAATAAACTAGGTTCAAATTGTTCCAAGTTTCAATCTAGGAATCGTAAGCTTGTGAAAGGTGTTGTGGCTGTATGCCAAAGGGGTGAGACTTGAAAGTTGAGAATCATGAGATTGTGAAAGGTGTTGTGGCTATATGCCAAAGGGGCGAGAGTTGAAAGTTGAGCAAGTATAAAATGCACCCTATGAAAATAAACCTATTTCAAATCAAGATAATTTTAGCAACTACAACTGTCACTTCATAGCAACATGAGCTGCACATACAACAAATTCTAAAACAAACAATTTATTAAAACTTGAAAAACCTTCTCATCAAATCAATAATAATGAAATAAAACTTTAATGAACTATTACAAAACAAACTCAAATAAAAAAATGTTTTATCTAACCAAACTTTAATTAAAATATTGAAATGTCAATCACATGGCTATTAAAGTTTAAAAGATGAAAGGAAAGAGCACACTGAAAATAAAACATCACCAAGCTTCTCCAAGGAGTGGGACCTTTCTCTTGGTTTGTACGATGGGTAAAACAAAGGCCTCCTTATAGTGGTTTTATCAAAACAAGCACTATTTTATTTATTAAAAAAGTAATACAAAATTCTTACATAAATCTGCTCACACATAAGTCTATCCCTGAAATATCATTTACGTTGCTTATACATATGTAACCTACAACAACTAGGTACATGACTAGAGTGTTTTTTTTGGACCATGGCCAAAAAACTATACAATAGCACAAAAATAGGAAATTTAGAATTTGGGTTTTATCCTCTTTATGTAAAAACCCTCTCAATTTGATCCTTATTTTTATATGTTGAGTTAGAAAAGTCGCGTGCGACAATTATAGTGGAGAATGCATTCAATATAACCAAAATAGGTTTTCTAAATAACAATGCACAATCAATAAAAATGAGTGAAATTTGGTTACCATGGAAATTGGTTTTAGCCACGTAGAAGAGGAAACTATAGTAGTGAACATGAGTTGTATTTTTGTAAAGAAGGTGATAGGAAGGTTCGTGTAAAGAAGGTGATAGGAAGCTTTTAGGAGGTCTACATTATTCTCTTCTTTCTAAATGTTGCAAAATATATTTTCCAAGGATTAAAATAACAATGCTTATTAGTAAAGAGAATCAATAATTAATTTTCATTTTTTAATCTCAAAATTATATTAAATATCTCTTATATATATTTATTCATATGCAACATAAAATGGTAAAATGATATGGAATGATATGAAAATTAAATATTATAATATGATTGAAGACATATGAAAAAGGTTTAAAATACACAGCGTAAAATGAAACATAAATAGCTCTCATTAAACACCACAAATGTTTACAAGATAACTTCCCATTCTAGATATGTACGAAGTAATATGACTATCTCTAAAGTTTGCACATGAAAGATTGAACATCATCATACTGGATTCCAAACTCACATTGTTGAAAATTGGTATGCATATTTGTTGCGAGGAATTACTAATGGTTTCCATGAAATATTTATAGATAAATAACTATTGAGATTACAATGTGTGTTAATGGAATACATTGGTCATCCCTATAATTCTCAATAAGGTGTGGAAGTGCTCAAATGCATAATCAACATAGAAATTATCGAGGGCATGAATCAAGACAACCTTTAAAGAGAACTGATAGTAAAATAGGTATGGAAGTTATCAAAGATAAAACTTAGAGAAATGCTTGCAAGAATGAATCAAGATAACTCCCTTGATTCAATATTAGGTGACCCCCCAATTTTTGACGCTTTATAACTTAGCTCTTTTACAATGCATCAAGGTTCATTGTGTATAGAATATCAAAACATACACTTTTGAAAAACAAAATGCTAAAAAATGGATGTATATGATGTAAAAATATGCATAGGATCTAATGGTGACAAGCTTTAACATGGACTACTTGAGCATAGGAAATGCTTTTAATAGTTCATATTGTTAAAAATTTGTAAAACACAGTTTTCTTTTGTAAGAGCAATGAGCTCCTTGTGTACCCCTAACATAGTTTCTATCCTTTAACAAGGATATGTACTAAATGTAATATGATGAGCTATAACCGATTGAATGTTTGAAGATGTTAAGTTGATGATCATCGAGATGCATAAAGTTAATGCAAGACGTTAAATCAGTTAATGTATTATATTGTATTGTCATTGATGTCAACTTGATATAATCTGATTGGTTATATAAATATTGTGAAATACTTCAAAGAAACAAAGAGATAAAGGTTATGTCATCACTAATGCATAAAAGTTTAGTATACACTAAGTGACAACAAACACCGATAAACAGTGCACACCGATGGATAGAGAACCCCAAGAGAAGAGTCACAGTGTTGCCCAACAGACAGACAACCCCGACAGACAGAGATGCCCGAGGATAACTGAAGTCAAGACCGAGCAAACAAGGAGTTAAACACTGATAAGAACTGAAGTTTAGAAACAAAAAAAGACTTAGCTGGAAGGAGCTAAATATAGAGTTAACTGATTGATTACATTATTTTCATACACCAGTTAAAAGATGGAGATAAACTAGAGTTTTAAAGATAGTTTTATTCTAGTTGTCAAGGAGAAATCTACGAGATAAAACTAAACAAGCTTTAAAGAAAGAATGGCAAGATTTCCGGATCACTTCAAGAACAAGAAAGACAAATACCTATAAATAGTGAAATCATGTCTATAAGAGAGACAAGGTAATTCATCAGGAATTATGGGTGAATAGAGAAGAATATGTTGAAGAGATACTGGTGAAGAAAAGAAGTCTTCATATAGTCCTGATCAAACAAGCTGAAGTGCAAAACTAATATTTCTGCGGACACCGAGCAATAGAGAAGCAACAACATCACCGAGCAAAAAGAAGTGGAGCAAAGGAACAGAAAGGAAACATTGATCAGAAAGGTATTGTGAGCTTACAATATATCTGAATATCAACAAGATTAAGTTGTATTTATGAATAGATCATGTACTATTTCAGTTTAACCATTGATTTAGAAAATATCTTAACAGAGTGGGATTTAATTATTCTTTATATATTGAGATACATCCCAAGGAGTATCAAAAAGTTTCTCATGAAGATAGCATAGTGAAATGCTAGATATCAAGTGAAAAAATATTATATTAAATCCTCTATAAAGGTTGCATTTAACAGTGTGTTTGTAACCTTTAACAGGGTTGGCTCTTCATCGAGCTCACTTCATAAGAGTGAAAATTTTGGGTTACTGGTCCCAAGTGGTTTTTCCCTTAATAGGGTTTCCACGTTAAAAGTCCATGTGTCAAATGTGTAAATGGTTCATTTCTTTAATGTTTTGCTTTACACATTACTAAAACAGGATTGATCGGTAAACACTAAGTTATTTACTGTATTTTGGTAAAGGCTAGACTGCTATTATTTGGTAAAGCTTAAGAAAAAGGATTAACAGTGAACTCTGAGAGTAGTTATTTGATAAGATTATTTATGGGCATACATCTTGTAGGACAAAAGATAACTAGAGGTTTGTATTTGTGGTATAAAGTTTTGGGTTGATTTATTGGATTAATTTTTGAGGCCACTGATTCATGCCCCCCTCTCAATTATTCTAACAATTGGTATCCTAGCTTGTGTGCTTAGAAAGGAAGGTTTCAAGACCTAAGCTAAAGATGACAAGATGAGAAAAAGGGATATGCCTACGTTGAACAAGGACAAATTTGCATCATGGAAAAGAAGGATAAGACTCCACCTATCAGGTATTGAAAATGATGTTACTCAATACTTAGATACTGAATGTGTGTTGCCTACTAGACCTCACACACTTGATCGATTGAGAGAAAAGCACGAGCACAATTCTATGATGATAGAACTTGCTTCCTCTCTCTCCGATGCTAAATTTGAAGATGTCGAGAAATGCACCTCTGCAAAGCAAATGTGGGACAAATTGAAGCTAGTACATGGAGGAGATGCTAATGTGCTAAGAGATAAGGCATAAAGCCTAAGAGGAAGGTTTGATGACCTAAGAATGAAAGAAGGAGAAAATATCACTCAGTATAGCTACATAATCAAAGAGTTAGTCAATGCTATTTGATGAGTTGGAGGTGTACTTGAAGAAGAAAAAGTGGTAAGTAAAATCCTAAGAACCTTACTACCGGTTTATGCTATTAGAGTATCTGCTATACAAGAAATGAGAGCAGTAGAAAATAACAATGTCACTCTAGATAGTTTGGTTGGTAGACTTATTTTATTTGAGATGAATAACTTTGACAACAGTGTCTTACCATCTATTGAGTCTGCATTCAAATCTTCTTTGAAAATAAGTAAGTCAAGTCATAAACACACTATGAGAAATGATAGTGAAAGTGATAGTGATGACCAAGAACTTGATGAGATTGAAGCACTAATGGCTAGAAGTTTGTAGAGAGGTAAATATAGATACAAAGGTAAATTGCCATTGGTATGTTTTAATTGTAAAGAGATTGGACACTTTGCTGATATATGTCCTAACAAAAGAAAAGAAGATAGAACCAGTGACAGATCATATGAAAAGAATTTTGACAGAGGTGATGACAGAGATTACCGAAGAAACTGACAATTTGACAGAAGAGACAACCGAGACTACAAGGACAAAGGGAAGAAATCTTGTTACCTGGCTGAGAATAAAGCTGAGAATATTGACACCGAATCTGATGAAGATATTAAGGTGGTATTTGTTTCTATGAAGGATGATTCAGATGAAGAGGAACGGCATGTTGAGACTGCACTCATATCTAAGGTTAGTAAGAATTATGTTTGGATTATTGATAGTGGCTATACTCACCACATCACTAGAGATAAGGAAAATTTTGAAACTTTTGAATACTATAATGGTGGATTAGTAAGAATGGGTAATAACTCACCTTTTTTGATTGAAGGTAAAGGAACTATAATGTTGAATAATATAATCAGATGTGAAAATGCATACTGGGTAAAAGGACTTAACTATAATCTATTGAGTGTTTCACAAATGAATAACACATGTCACCGAGTTGCATTTGAGAACAAAAAGGAAAAGATCTTTAATGAATCATGAAGGTTGATCGAAACTGGTGAATATACAAAAGGTAACCTATTCTATCTTGATGATATTAACATAACTTTTTTAATGGCTAGAAACAAAGACATATGGTTGTGGCATAAAAGGTTATGTCATGTAAATTTTGACAACATGATTAGGATAAGAAATAAAAGGAAAGTAAGAGGCTTACCGAGCATGTCAAATCCTGACCATGTCATGTGTAAGAATTCTCCAAAAGGTAAAATGATAAAGTCTAGTTTCAAGAGAAAAACCTACACATCTAATGCCATTCTAGAATTAGTCCATACTGATCTATGTGGACCAATGAGAACAAAGAGTTATTATGGTGATAGATACTTCATTCTCTTTGTAGATGATTATTCTAGAATGATGACGATTATGTTCTTAAAAGAAAAATCAGAAGCATTCAAGATGTTTAAATGGTATAAAGCTATTGTAGAAAAAACAAAGTGGTAAGGAACTAAAATGCTTAAGACCAGATACAGGAGGAGAATTTATTTTTGATAAACTCACTAACTTTTGTAATCTCGCATGGAATTCAAAGACAAGTTTCTGCACCAAGAACACCACAACAAAATGGGATTGCTGAAAGAAGGAACAAATCCATTGTTGATTGTGCTAGAACAATGATGATTGAGAAAGAGATCACTCAAACATTCTGGAGAGAAGCTGTCAGTACTGTTGTCTACATATTGAACAGAGTTCAATTAAAGAAAGACACCAATAAGACACCTTATGAGCTATGGTATGGACATACACCCAATGTAAGTTACTTCAAAATTTTTGGAAGTCAATGTTATATTTTAAAAGATGATAGAAATGGAAAGCTTGAATCCAAAGGTGAAGAAGGAATATTTTTAGGGTACTCTACCAAAAGCAAGGCTTATAAATGTCTTAACAAATCCTCTAACAAAATAATTGTAAGTGCAAATGTCAGAGTAGATGAATTTGTAGAGAAAAATGATAAGGAAAGAAGAAAAGAACCAGAAGACTACAACAAGTTTGTGTATAGTGAAGAAATTGACACTCTGCCTGAGCAACAGTGTATCACTCCCAAGCGACCAAACAATACACCTGAGCATCAGGCTGCAAGCACTGAAAATCAGGAAATTTTTCCAAATGATGTCCCAAGCGATGGAGATCAAAATGAAGGTCAAGATGATGATCAGAATGATGAAAAAAGAGCTGAACCGATACTTGCCAAGTATGTCAGAAGACACCATCCACAAAAATAGATCATAAGAGACAAAAAGGCTGGAATGAGAACACGAAGTAAGTCACTGAACACTAGATGTTTAACTTGTGATTTTGAGCCTAAATCTATTAATACTGCACTTGAAAATGAAGAATGGGTTAGTGCTATAAATGAAGAGATAGAATAGATTAAGAAGAATAGAAAATACACATTATTACCAAGACCAGATGAAAAAAATGTCATTGGTACCAAATGGATATTCAGAAACAAGCTGAATGAGAATGGAGAAGTCACAAGGAACAAAGAAATATTAGTATGCAAGGGGTATGCACAAGAAGAAGGTATTGACTATGGAGAAACCTTTGCACCCATTGCTAGACTACAAGGAGTCAGAATTCTACTTGCTTATGCTGCATTCAAAGGATTCAAGGTATACCAATTGGATGTCAAATCTGCATTCCTAAATGGAATACTAGAAGAAGAGGTATAAATTGAACAACCCGAAGGGTTTGTTCATCCTAAAAAAAGAAACATGTTTTTTAGACTACACAAAGCCTTGTATGGATTGAAACAAGCACCGAGAGCATGGTAAGAAAGGCTTCACTCCTATCTTATAAGTATTGGATTTGTAAGGACAAGTGAAAAAAATAATTTATATTTAAAAGAAGATAATGATGATAACATTTTGATTGCTGAAATATTTGTTAATGATATCATATTTGGTGGTAATGATATGTTATGCAAATAATTTTATAATGAAATGAGAAAAGAGTTTGAGATGTCAATGTTTGGGGAGATCAAGTTCTTTCTTGGTCTATAGATTCTTCAACAAGATGCAGACATCTATATCACACAATCCAAATACATCAAGGAAGTGCTGAAGATATTCAAGATGGAAGATTCCAAACTAGTTGGGACACCTATGGAAACCAGATGCAAGATGACAAAGAAAGAAAAGTCAATTGAGGTAAATTAGACCCTATATAGATCTATGATTGGAAAACTCACGTATGTTGTTCATACTAGACCAGATATAGCACATGCAGTTGGAATAGTTGCAAGATTCTCTTCTAACCCCAAGGAATCACACATGACTACTGTCAAAAGAATTTTGAGATATCTAAAGAATACCAAGGACTATGGCTTATGGTATAAAAGAGAAGTCAAATTTGAGCTTCAACTCTATATAGATGCTGATTGGGCTGGAAAATTAGATGACAGAAAGAGAACAACATGAGGAGCATTCTTAATGGGTGACAGACTTGTCACATGGATAAGTAAGAAGAAAGGATGCATCTCACAATCTACTACAGAAGTAGAATATGTGGCTACTGCTACAAATTTCTCTAACATTGCATGGATCAAGAAATTACTGGAAGGTATGATTATGAAAATTATTGAACCAGTGATATCTATTGTGACAATTCTAGTGCAATAAACATATCAAAGAACCCTGTCATGCATGATACTTGACAAAGCATATTTCCATAAAGTATCATTACTTAAGAGAACAAGTAGAGAAAGAGGTAATACTATTATATGTTCAATCCAAGGAACAATTAGTAGACATATTCACAAAGCCATTTCCTAAAGATATATTTGAGTACTTGAGAAAGAGACTAGGGGTATGACCCTTGTCTATTGGTCACTAAGATGACTAGGAGGCTACATCAACATACACATAATTGAAAGATCATTCATGTTGATGCAATAAAAGAGATGGACTGCAAAGACATATCAGTACACTGCAAGGTACTTATCTGCACCCAATACTAGAGTCATTGTACTATTGATGGAAAGGGAAATTCAAGGAGTATATTAAAAAAGAAGAAGGATACAGTTTGGCATTGCTATCAAAAGGAGAAAAACTATATATCCATATGAAATATCCATCATGATTATCCAAAGGGAGAGCAATATCCTAAGGGAGAGATGACTCAAAAGGAGAGAGTATATCCATGAGAAATATCTATTGCTGTCAAAGGAAAAAAAAAATCCATCAAGGAGAGGAACAACCAAAGGGAGAGAAAATATTAGAGAAGAGATTCTACAACAAAGGGAGAGATAGAATCCAAAGGTTCTACATCTATCCAGTAAAGAGAATAAAGAATGAAGAAAGTACTCACCAAGAAACAAATCTAAGCTAGAAGAGCTTACTGAGAGTCAGACATTTATTTTGGTTATAGAAAATAAGTTTGGTAGAGATTGATGAAACTACAACTAATATATTTCATATTATATTAGGAGTAATATAGTATGTTTCCATCAATGCCAAAGGGAGAGATTGATGAACTATAACTGATTGAATGTTTGAAGATGTTAAGTTGATGATCACCGAGATGCAGAAAGTTAATGTAAGACATTAAATCAATTAATGTATTATATTTTCATTGATGTCAACTTGATATAATTTGATTGGTTATATACATATTTTTAAAGACTTCAAAGAACCAAAGAGATAAAGGTTATGTCATCAGTAATGCATAAAATTTCAGTATACACTAAGTGACAACAAACACCGACAGACAGTGTACACCGACGGAAAGAGAACACCGAGAGAAGAGTCACAGTGATACCCGAGCAAGATACCTGAGAAAGCATTACCGAGCATAACTAAAAGTCACAGTGTTTTCCGACGGACAGACAACCCCGACAGATAGACAACCCTAATGGACAAACAACCCTGACCGATAGAGATGCCCGAGGACAATTGAAGTCAAGACCGAGCAAACAAGGAGTTAAACACCGATAAGAACTAAAGTTTAGAAATGACAAAAGACTTAGCTGGAAGGAGCTAAATATGGATTTAACTAATTTATTACATTGTTTTCATCGACCGATTAAAAGCTAGAGGTAAGCTAGAGTTTTAAAGATAGTTTTATTCTAGTTGTCAAGGAGAAATCTACAAGATAAAACTAAACAAACTTTAAAGCAATAATGGTGAGATTTCCAGATCACGTCAAGCACAAGAAAGACAAATACCTAGAAATGGTGAAATCATGTCTATAAGAGAGACAAGATAATTCATTAAAAATTAGGGGTGAATAGAGAAGAAGATACTGAAGAGATACTGGTGAAGAAAAGAAGTCTTCATATAGTCTTGATCAAACAAGTTGAAGAACAAAGCTAATATTTATGCGAACACAGAGAAACAAAGAACTAACAACATCACCAAGCATAAAGAAGTGGAGCAAAGGAAAAGAAAGGAAACATTGATTAAAAAGGTATTATAATCTTACAATAGATTTGAACATCTGCAAGATTAAGTTGTATTTATGAATATATCATATACTGTTTCAATTTAACCATTGATTTAGAAAATATCTTAACCGAGAAGGATTTAATTATCCTTTATATATTGAGATAAATCCCAAGGAGTATCAAAAAGTTTCTCATGAAGATAGCATAGTGAAATGCCAGATATCAAGTGAAAAACTATTATATTAAATCCTCTAACAAGGTCGCACTTAACAGTGTGTTTGTAACCTTTAATAGGGCTGGCTCTTCACCGAACTCACTTCAGAAGAGTGAAAATTTTGGGTTACTGATCCCAAGTGGTTTTTCCCCTAACATGGTTTCCATGTTAAAAATCCATGTGTCAAATGTGTATATGGTTCATTGCTTTAATGTTTTGCTTTACACATTACTAAAATATGATTTATCGGTAAACACTAAGTTATTTACTGTATTTTAGTAAAGGCTAGACTGCTATTCAGTAAAGCTTAAGAAAAAAGATTAATAGTGAACTTTGAGCAGTAGTTATTTGATAAGATTATTTAAGAGCATACATCTTGTAGGACTGAAGATAACTAGAGGTTTATATTTGTGGTATAAAGTTTTGAGTTGATTTATTGGATTAATTTTGGAGGCCATTGATTTACCCCNTTGATTTCCCCCCCCCCCCCCCTCTCAGTTATTCTAATATAATATTCATCTCCTAATAGGGCTAGGTATTCTAACATGGACACTGTACTTTTAGTGCATCATTTGTGGGTATCATCCCCACCAGTTTTCCCTTGGCAAGGGTTTCCTCATGAACAAATCATGGTGTTATGATTTGTTTATTTTATGTGTATGCTATTCTTATTTCAGTAATTGCATGGTTAAGATTAAAATGGTCAATTTTGAAATTTAAGTGTTGTAATACTGATTCACTCCGTCTCAATATTACTTAATCCTAACAAGAAAATCCTCAAAGTTCGATCGTCATTCATGTTGATTAATTCATGAAGAAAATCTTTTAATTTTGATCTCATAATAATTTAATTCCTTTTACGCCTCCACATGTGTGTACTATCAGCTTGGTGAAATGACGACCAACTAATTTTAGTAGCTCTTTCAACAATTCAAAAGTGTCCCTTACCCATTCTTGTGAAATGGCGACCTTTTCAAAACTTCTCAAGTGGTAGTTATGCTCTTTGGGATATAGAACTGGGTTATCTATTTCACAACCCCTTCTTGTGAGCTTTTGTGAAATGGTGATTATTTCACTTTTTCACAACCTTCACCTTTTGCCTTTGTGAAATGAAGATAGTTTCGCTATTTTGCAACCTTTATTTTTTGCTTTTGCAAAATGGCAAAAAAGGCCTAAACGAAGGTATTTTTAATTTTGTCTTCTTTTTCTGGTATGATGATATTCTATATCTTAATTTTATGAGGATCTTGATGGGATTAATCTCTGGAAAATTATGTGGCAATAACCTTATGACATGCTACATATAGGTGCAAGCCATATGGGACAAGTTGTAACTACTTACAATTTGAGTTCATAAGAAAACTTTGGTGCCCCCTCGAGAAAATAATAGGAAAAAATACAAATTTTTAATAAAATTTTCTTAAAAGAGGCAAGAAAATGGGGAAAGTAGACCAATTGCATGGCATGTCCAGGAAAAATGGAGGAGAAATAGGGACCAGAATGGGAAAAGGAGAGGCTGACGAAAGAAATGGGTCCCAAGGAGCTATAAATAGTCCACCGGGGCCCATGGACAAGTCACTTTCACTCACAAAGAGCAAAAAGAGAAAAGAAGAAGAGAGTAATGGCAGCGCAACGAGAGCAAGCACAGGTTGGGGAGCACGTCTGGGTACACCAACGGCCAGCGGATGCGGGATTGCCGGTGAGTAGTCGAGCACCAACCTTGTCATTAATGTATTTAATGTTTTTAAAGGGTAGTTAGGTGCAATAAATGCCCCTAAATAGGTGCACAGCGCAGACGGTGATCACCTGTCTGTCGTCTGTGCAGACGACGATCGACAGACTACCATCTTCATAGACGACGGACGGACGACTATCGTCTGCATAGATGGAGATTTGACCAATCTCCATCTGCGAGGGCAGGGGGACAAAATGTGCAACAGAGACGGTGATGTATAACACCATCATCTACACGGAAAGGGAGGCGGCAGCCTAAACCGCCATCTCCACAGACTAGAATTTGTGGAGATCCGCCGACTCCAAAGATTGGCAACTGCAAAAGTTCATCGTCTGTGAGGGTCAACCACCATCTGCGTAGATTGAACCAAAAATAGAAGAAAAGGGAGGAGGAAGAGAGAAGACAAGGGTCTGAGAGCATTTTTCGATGCCCCAAATAGGCCTGGGATAGTTTTCTATGCCCCAACATGCTATTTGATTGCTGACTGCAGGAGGAGATGATTACATTCTGAGCCAGGGAGTGTTATCCAGTGACCATGGAGCTAGAGTAGCACCTGATGGTGACCAAGTGGGGGATGGTGACACTATGCGGGCTAGAGCACATGCAACATTGGCCTCATCTTCAAATGCATAACGTGCTCATGTCTACATTGATAGAGGTGTGGCACAACACCACCTCTAGCTTCCACTTTCCCACAGGGGAAGCCACTATCACCCTCCATGATGTATGGAGGATCTACAGAGTGCCCATTTAGGGGGTCATACCAGAGTACTACGTGGAGGGATTAGAGCCCTACATGGAGATGGCTCTAAGGTTGAGGTTCACAGATCTACCAATTATATGATAATGGATGTCGTGGACATGAGAGATGACCATGGAGCCATGACCATGATGACTGGCGCTCTATCTGGCAGGATTGATAGGGGGACGTCTCATGCCTGATCATGCAGGCAAGGGATTCCTGATAGGCTGGGCATGAGTGCTGAGCAACATGGTCGAGGATGGTGACCAGTACTACTGGGGATACGTCATCCTTGGGAAGCTATACTATGATCTGCACATGTCCGCCTACCACAGGGGTAGGGCACTAGGGCCAGGATGCACACTCTTACTTGTATGGGCATGGGAGCATATAACGGTTACATGGCTGATCAGACACTAGGAGACCCGGGCAACATATGAGCCTTTTGTCTGTCGGTAGAGGCTGCTGATTAGTTACGAGGCCACAGATTCAATGGATACTGGCGCTGGAGACTGGATGAGATGGGGGCTATAGTATGGGCACCCTATGCAGGATGCGAGGCCTGGGGCCATGAGACCCTGCAGCAGGATGGGTATGCAGAGGATGGGTTTTATGATTCATATTATATGAGGTTCATGCAGATTGACTACTGACTGTTTGGGAGGATAGCATACATGATATCATGATACATGCCATCCAGGGTTCGGAGACAGATGGGTTAGATTCAGGAGGTAGTACTAGATGGGTTCCCTCATCCATTGGTTACTCGCGAGGTAGGGAGTGTATGGGAGATTGGAGTAGATCCTTGGATAGCCTAAGCATCATTCATGGGCATGATTGAGGTGCCCTGGATTAGGGCATGAGAGTCAGTACTGGATGCAGGGGTAGTTCTTGCATATGCATAGTGGTGGGCAACACACAGACCCA
>MU223652.1:2129172-2149205 GCA_018584345.1 Thuja plicata
TGAAGGATCTTGTAAGAAGGTGTAAGAGGGTGTAAGAGTTTTGGACCAATGAGACACTTTTGGAAAGTGTAAGAAGGTGTCATCATAGGTGTAAGAAACCTTGTTGGCATCAAATAAGGATTATTTAGAAAATTCAATTTTTGGAAATTTGCTCACACATGTGTGAGCAAATAATTAGGACTAATTGTTGTAGGAATCAAGAAATTAGCTTAATTAACCTTAGTTAATTAATAGATAGGTATATTTGGTGAGAGTTATGTGAAGTAGGGTAGGATCTAGGTTTAAATTAGCTTAATCTAAATTTAAAATTTAGATTAATTTGGTTTAGTAGAATTTAAGTCATGTGGAGGAATAAATAAATTAAAAATTTATTTAAAGGGGATTAATGAAGGGGAATGTATTAAATAAAATTTAATACATCAAAGGGGGTAGTATTTAAATTAAATTCAAATACTAAGGAAAGTGAATCATATTTAATTAAATAACTTTAATTAAATAGATAGAAGAATATAACAAATATAATTAATTAAAATTAACTATAATGTTATGGGAATATTAATTAAATTAATATAAGGACGATTTTGGACGTCTACAGTTTCAACCTTTTTTCTTGAGACATAGAACACTTAGAATAAATATGCTTCACAACATTCACTGAATACCCTATCTATCCTGAAACACATTTTGATATATGGGTAACTCATAGGTATTTTATTTTGGGATTATGGCTTATTTTATAAGAAGACTCCAACAACAAAAGCTTGTTGATGACTTATAAGGCACACTATATGAGGAACACAATGAGTTTTTATGATCAAAATTATGAGTTTCCAATAGTGGCTCTTTCTGGGGATGAGGTATTTTAACAAATACCTACAAGAATCCAAAACTATCTCTAGATTTAAAACTCAAGTTATAAAAAATCATAACTTAAAATAATGCACAAAAATAAAAATTACTTTGAGAGCAAAGTATGAAATTTCATTCATCTTTCTCATTTCATGAAAGCTTAGGTTTTGGAGTCATCTAGTCACTAATTCTTCATGCCAATCTGACCTAGATCGGTAATCAAAGTATTAATTTACTGACACTCGGTAAACACTATTGATGAAAGTTTAAGTTTACATAATAATTTTTCACCGATCTGAGTTTTATATGATTGAATTTGTTTTGGTATACATCTGGAGAAATTTGGGACTATAGGATAATTTGTGAGAAAACTAATTCTAACTAATTCACCCCCCTCTAAGTTATTCTAACAATTGGTATCAGAGCAGTAGTGCTTATCAGAGCATACAGTGCTTATCAAAGAGCATACAGTGCTTAGAAGAAAGTTTTCAAGGACTTAAGCTAAAGATCACAAGATGTATAAGAGAGACACAACTAATTTGAACAAAGATAACTTCCCGACATGGAAAAGTAGAATGAGATTATACCTATCAGGAATTGAAAGCAACATTGAATATTTTCTGGACAATGAATTCATTCTACCTACTGGAGCTTTGATAATAAATCAGTTGAAAGAAAAACATGGACATAAAATTATCATGGTGGAGATTGCTTCTTCACTTACAGATTCAGAATTTGAGGATATCCAGACATGTACAACTACCAAGCAGATGTGGGATCAGCTTGCAATAGTTTATAGAGGAGATGTAAATGTACTGAGAGCCAAAGTTGAAAGTCTTCATGGAAATTTTGATAAAATGCAAATGAAGGAAGGAGAAAACATCACACAGTGCAGTAACTGACTTAAAGAAGTTGTGAATTCTATTCAAGGATCTGGTGGAACCATTGATGAAGACACAATTGTGAGTAAGATTCTTAGAAATCTATTGCCTATATATTTTATAAGAGTCTCTAAAATTCATGAAATGAGAGCTCCACCTAGAAATAACATTACTGTTGATAGTCTTGTTGGAATATTGATTTCTTTTGAGCTGAATAATTTTGACAACAGTATTGTACCATCTATGGAATCTGCATTTATGTCTACTTTGAAAATTGGAAAATCTAGTAGCAAACACATAATCAAAAATAAAAGTGACAGTGATAGTGATGACAAGGAACTTGATGAACTTGAAGCTTTAATGGTTTGAAGATTGCACAGAGGTAAAGAAAGATATAAAGGTAAACTACCTTTGATATGATTTAATTGTAAAGAGATTGGCCAGTTTGCTGCAAGATGCCCTAACAAAAATAATGATGATAAAAATGATAGATCTAATGATAGAAAGGATGACTAAGACTATAGAAGCAACCGACAGTATTACATAAGAGATAACCGAGATTATAAAGATAAAGGTAAGAAAGCTTGTTACATTGCTGAAGATAAATTTAATGACAGTAGTTATGACAGTGATGAAGATATTGAGACAATGTTTGTAGCATTGAAATATGATTCAGATGAGGGTGAAAGGTATGTAGAAACATCAGTTATCTCTAAAGTTAGTAAACATGATATTGTTAGATTTAATGGGAAGTGTGTACTGAGATTGGAGGGGCGAATCAGTACCTCTAAAAATTTTGTATGCTTTAACCAATTAACCTTTGTAATCAATTTGTATATCCATTGAATATAATTTATACTATTTTGATGTGAGTTATATCAATTCATTAACTTAACATACATGTGAACATTCATAGAAACATTCATGAAAGTAATTGACACATAACACAAGATATGATATCGTAGAAAAATCTTGTAAGGAAGTAAAAACTGTGGTGGGGATGACACCCACAAAATCTTCACTATCTACAGATTGGAAGGGGCTAGTTAAGGCTTACAATTTGATCACTTCTAATGATCTACCCTGTTAGGAGTATCGGTGGAGACCTATTAAATTCTACTATGTCAGGAGCTTTAGAAACATTGTTGAGTGTGCACTCGGTTAAGAGATTTGTATTTGGACTGTTAAATCCACCTTCCTTGAAAGGATTTTTACACTTTGCTCCACTTGTTAGAATGATAGAAAATTACAAATTGACCTAGTAAATGCAATCTCCTATTGCTGATACATATCCAATTTAGTTTACATGAAAAATATTATCACCTAATTGTGATTGAATAATACCTCTGATTCTCGGTAGCCTATGTTCTTGGTTCTAATAACCAAATTCACCTTTTTTTTGTTCTTGTTCTTGAAACTCCCAATCTGATCCATAGATGTGTTTGTAGGATTCATTCATGTTCTCCTCTCTCTTCACATCATTAATAATGAATGATTGCATCATATATTTATAAGATGGATTGACATCATCAAGTTTTGAGAAAATTAATGTTAACTCTAAGATCAGGTTTACAACTTGTACCTTGATCTCCTAGTCTATGTGTTTTAAATTAGTTAGACTGATTAAAGAACTTACATTCATGTTTCTTATCCCTAAATAAATGGATTTAAAAAACAAATCAATATCCTATAAATAGAATAAGCTTGATTTATCTAACATGGAAGTCAAATCCACTTTTTGCGGGCTGCAACTGATTCTTGGTTCCTGACGGTCGATTATGCTTGACTGTCCTTCAGTTTATTCTGTTGGCTGCTCTTTTAACTATCTCATCAGTTTTCAATTTATCTACATGTTAGGTTCCTCTATTGGGTTCCTCTTCATCTTTCAGTCTTTGCATTTTCGGTTTACACACTAAGATGTGTCGTCGGTTCTCTTTGCACTTAGTCATCTTCGGTGATCTCTTTCTATCTGATCTTCAGTTTTCTCTTGTCCTGTCTTTTGGTGTATGCTTACTGAAAGTTTTTTTTTCATACTAATGAAAAATTAATGTCATCAATCTTCCCCTTTGACATTAGTATAAAAAACTGATATGTGCAAAATACTAACAAAATGTTAAGTATATACAACATATATAATCCTTAGTCATTTCATGACTCCCCCTATGTATATGCCTGTATATCTATACATATGATATCTTTCCTTCTGCATATCATTTTATTTTATGAATATATATATATACATATTTACCATTTTCCATTTTCCCATTTGTCTTTTTCCCATATGAATGAATGAATGAATACACATATCATTTTCCCCTTGTTTTTGTGTAGTACTCATATCATTTTCCCCCTTTTTTGATATTAAGGGCAAAGGTCAATACCTTAGAACTTATAAAAAATGTGGGAGTGTGAAGACTTCATGTCTTCCATAATTTTCTCCCATTGTTCTTTTAAGTTCTCCAGAGCCATGTGCTCGAGTGTGATCTTGGAGTGCATGTCATAGATGTTGTCTGCTACAGACATCTCAGGAGTTGCTATCAGTTGTCATGCTGAACTGATATGCTGTTGAAGTAGTGTAAGGTTTGGTAGAAGTTGAGCTTCGAGCTTAGTTACTTCTTCCCTAAAGTGTGTCTCTACTTCCCACAGTTCCTGCCTTAACCTTTTGATCTCAATGATTTTCTCATAATCCAACTTAATGGCATTGTCTCCATCGATGGTTAAGCTTTTTGCACTGTTTGCTAGATCTGTATCCAGCTTTGAAATGTTGTCACTATTCTCTTTAGTGAACTTTTCTAATGTACTCAATTTTTGAATCAAGGTTATAGCTTCAGTTATAATTGGATCCAATTCAGTAATGAATCCTGATAGCTTTACCTTATTGACCGCCACTTCTTGGCTGATGTTTTCAATGAGCTTCTATTGGTACCTCTGCTCTTCTCTCTCCTTAATTTCCTTCTCAACATCAATATTCTAAGTTGTTATTGCTTTGTTGAGAGTGGCTAATTGATAATAATTGGCTTGGTTTGATCAATATCAACATTGGGTACAATTTGGTACAATATGTCCCATGTTGTCTCCAGTACCATGGACTCTTGGTACTATTTCTTCAGCTTCTCCTGTAATGCCTTTCTTTGGCATATTTCTCTGTATTCTTGTAATGCCTCAAAATCAAGGGTAGATGGGTCACACTTTGGTATTTCAATAAGTTCATCCAAGGTGACTTCCAACTTATTCTTCTTTGATTTCTTCTTCTTCTTTTGTGAGTCACTTCAGTGTAAAACCATTGCCAATTTCTTGGCTTTCTCAGTTGTGCTTGATGAAGTTACCTGTTGTGCTTCTTTTTTCTTCTTTGAGTTGGTTTCATCTTTTCAGGTGTCTGTAGACATCTCCACATTCACCTTCACATCATCAGTAGCATGCTTTTCAGTTTCCTTAGGAGTGCCATCTTTAGGTTTGTCTCCTTCATCGATGTCCTTAGCTTCATCATTATTTGTTTCTGCATTCTTATCTGGTGTGTCCGTATTTTTTTCTATATCTCCTCCAGTAACCTTATTAGTATTGGTTACATTTTGAGTGGCTCTGATGTCTTGCTGACCATCAGTGTTGTCTTTCTTTTCTTCTTCCCCTGCATCCTTGGGAGTATCCTTTTTAGGTAACTTGTTTGATTCTTGCAGAATATTGATAGCTTGTATCAATATTGGCATGTTGCCTGGAATGTTTACTTGTGCGGTATCAAATTTTGTGCCCTGCTCATTGATTGTGTCCTTTGCAACAGTGACATCTTCATCTTTATTAACTTCTGTTGCTGGGTCATTGGTAATGTCAATGATGTTAGTATCTACAATGTTGTCATTTTTTGTGTCTTGTCATGATTCATCTGCAACATCTACATTCTTTTTTCCAGTTGTGTCATCTTCTTCCTTGTCTAACTCAACAAATGTGTCATCTTGAGTTGCCTTATCAACATCTTGTTGTTGTAGGTCTTTGTCAGGGCTTTCTTCCTTAGTAGGTCTATTCATAATTTTACACCATTTCTTAATACTATCCTGTTCAAGCTCTTTAATCTTTCCTTCAAGAAATTTATATGCTCTCAACTTTGGTGAGAACTCCTTTTTGTATTTCTCCATCATCTCATCTATTTCTACCTTCTTGGATTTAGGTGGCATGAGAGTAACAAGTACTCTTTCTCTTATTTCCTTCTCATTCTTCAAGGCAAATGTCCATCTGGAGTATAGTTTGTCTAATAGTTCTCTTGTTACATGATTGCCTTCAAACTGAATCGGTACATATTTAAACTTGTACATTTTTTCTATGATGACATCCTCTATTTTATTCTGATCTTTTGGATCTAATTTCAACCATCTTCTAATATTTGAATCTGTAATAGATCCTACATTTGCAATAGATTTACAAATTTCATCAATATATTCTGGAGCTTTTACCTTGACACATTCTACCTCTATAGCTTCATCCTGCTCGATGTCTTCAATATCCTCTTAGGTTCTGATGAACTTCCTTCCTCTTTTGTTTTTCCCTCTCTTCGGTGTGGTAGCTTTCCTCTCGTATGTTCTTAGCTTTCCTTTCTTCAAAGGTGAAGGAGTAGAATCCTTTGATGTTTGGCTTCTTGTTCTAGAAGCAACTACTGTCCTTGGCTTCTTAGTTGGTGGAGGAGGTGGTGAATTTGACTCTATTCCCTCGGAGTCATCCTTTTCCTTAGTTTTACCGATAGATAGTTGTTGTTCAATTTATTCCTCTTGTTCAACTTCTTCATCCTGGTTTAGTTTCTTCTTGTGTTGCCGACAATATTTTCTTGAGATTCTTTACCATCTTGTCCTTCTTCCTGACAATTTTCTTAACAACCAGGCCATATTTTATTCTTGTCTTGGCCTCCTCATATGTTCTAAGCTTGGGTTGTTTCTTATCTAGTGGTTCATTAATTAAGGCATCAATTGCCTTAGTTGCAAGATCAATGTTTATCTCATACTCCAATGGTTAAAGCCATGCTGTCCTTGGTACAACAGGCTTGATATATGTATGATCTGCATCAACCATAAAACATATCTCATCTTTATATTTCTCAATGAGTTGTTCAGGATTCTTACCCTCTTTTTCATTTGGTCTTTGAATAATTTAAAGTATTCATCCATGACTGTCTCAAAATTTTCTCCCAGTGAGGCTATATGCTCACTGATCTACATGGTGACCGGTTTGGTGCTATCCCATTTCACATCTCCTACCAATGGGAATGTTTCTTGAAAGTAGAAGAAAATACACATTATGAGTGAGCCAAACTTACATGTGTTTGACTTCACATTCCTGATAGTCTTTAAATTGTGTTTCAAATAATTTAGCATAAGTTTGGATAAGTCTAATTATGTTCCCTTCTTCACAATTTTGTAGGCTGTGTCTACTGCACCTGATGCAATGTTGTTCAATATGCTTTCTTGGAAGAATTTGTAGCCTAGTACACATGAACCAAATTTGATCTCATCATCGGTTATGGTGGTAACTTTCAGTCCTCTGTCATCCCATTTGGCTCCTGTCATCTTCTTGGTCTCTACCTTAGGTGGATGCTTTAGTGCTTTCACCTTTTTTGTTATAGGGTATCTGGTGATAGCATGGATAACATCTTGGGTTATCACCTTTGGTTCATCAATCCATAGCTTTTGGTTATGCATTCAGCTTAGCACTAACCAAATCCATTCAGTTTTGAAACCTTTCGGGAACATTAAGGCATTGGTGAGCCCTTTTACTTCTATATTCTTATGTTCATCTTTTAGTGTTCCATCTTCATTGCATAACTTCTTATTAGCTTCTTCAACTTCTAAATTTCCTATCTCTACAATCTTGCAGTGTATTAAATATCGAACATCTTCCACGAGCAAAACCCTAGCTGGAATGCGTGAGAATGCTCCAGCATCATCGGGTTGTGAGGCAACCTCAGGATGAATCTTGTAGTTAGGTTCCTCACATGCCAAATTCTTGATGAGCTTGAACTCATCCTTCTTTGTTTTCTTGAATTTCACAGTTCTTGACGTCGAGGCCATTTTTAGAATTTAGGGCTTCTTGTGAAATGCGCAAAAAAAGAGTTTCAGTTCTGTAGAAATTACTGTTTACTCTTGCAAATATTTTTGAAGTGTTGTGTGTCAAGTTGTGGTCGCTCTGTGATACAGTTGCTTTCTACTCAAAAATTGCCTTGGTCACTCTGCTTTGGTCATCGTGAACAATGAGTTGTTTCATTGCCCTATTTATAGTTGTTGTCCTAAAATGTGTGTCATTAATGCTTACCAACTCCTCAGTGTATGAAGACGGAGTTTTTTGGTGAAGACTTCATTTTCCTTCGGTGACAACATGAGGTTTCAGAGAGGTTTTTATACTTCTTGCTTTCACCGACGGGTTTCAGTGTCGCAGACAACTTGTCCACTTTGCTTGTTTACGGACTAGGCTCAGTTTATACTTAGCAACTTTGCTTTCTTACGTTAACCAATGCTTCTCAGTAATGTAATCACCTAAAAATGGTCATCTAAACCCTAGAACCCTAATCTCAACATTTAATCAATAAACCCTAATCTTGATTATTCTAAGTCCTAAATCAAATAGGCAATTCATCAAATTTGAACTGATCTGACCTAAACCCTAGGTCCTAATCGATCATCTTACTTGATTAATTAATTAATTCCTAAAATCATAATACATTGGAAAATAAACCTTATGTTAAATATTTAATTGATATTCTGATATATTAATCAAATAAAAATTACAAAATTATCAATTAAATCAAAAAGGAATTAAATTAATTATAAAAAAATAAATTTACATTCAAAATCAATTAATTTATTAAAAATGCATATGACATCATCAAATTTAGTTGACTGATTATCAAAATGGAAACAATCTAGTTCCGCTCAATTAACTGATTCTCCACTATTTATCTTTTTTGGAAACATTTTAGTTAACTGAAAACTGAATATGGAAGTTTCCAAAACAACTGATCAGTCAGTTCAGTCAACTGACTCTCTCGACTAATCGAATCACTTGCACATGGATTGTGCTTCCTCAATCGAGTCTAAGCCATGCTTTTTGTTCGATCTCAACCGTCGATTCGAGAGAGATTTCTATAAAAGAGAAACTCTTTTCCTTCACAAAGGATCCTAACTTTTAATTAACATTATTATACTGCATCTTACAATTTAGATATCTTTCATTTTCTCATTTAGCATTTGTTGTTTATTACTTTCAAGCAAATCAATCTAATTTAGAGCACACTTTGTTTTGGGTTTAAAAATGAATATCTCACATTTCAATTAGTGCTCTAAGATTGAATCTTAAGTAGATTGGATTTACCACAAATTTGCACTTTGCATAATCATCTTAGAGAATTTAGCATAGCTTTTAACTCCTTCATTTAGGTTAGTGTGTAGTCACTGAGCTTGCAATGTTTTGAAAGCAAGCTCATACTCCTGCCTTCTTGAAGGCAACAACTTGACTCTTTCAGACATGCAGGATGAATGAATCCATATTCATTCCTGTATGCAACTGAATTATAATGACTATGTTGAAGTGTACTGCTAATTAAGAAGGCCACTTTTAGGACACACATTTCTGGCACCCAGCGTGGGACTGAAAATCAATTTTAGGCCTCATTATTAAATTCTATTTTTTATTCTATTTTCCATTCATTTTGAGTTGAATCTGGGTCCACCATTGTGTCTAGGTCATCGTTTCGGGCTGAAACAACTATAAACACACCGATGCTCGCTCAAAATTGAATCTGTCACAAAATTATTGTGCAAATAGAGGTCGTACAACCTGTTGCATGCAAACCAAGGCAATGCAAACAATTAAAAAATTTCAAAATTCTGGGGTCTGTGTATTTTTTTTTATTGCAAAAAATATTATTTTGGTATACAAACCCCTAAAATACCCTGTTATCATTAGAGAATATTCCAAATTCCTAAGCCTAATCGTACCATATTTCCCCATTCTAAGATTCAAGCCTGACGCTTTACTTTACTGGTACTGTGCTGGTCTTTGATTAAATATTGTTATAAGTTCCAATGCAGGGTGAATGTGGGATTAAATTGCTTCACCCCACCACTATTTCAAACCCCATCCTTGTGTTGTATATCCCAGTGGGCTGGGAGGAATCACTTCCAAATCGTTGACACACTCTTGTTCAAATATGATAATTTGGTGGATTCTATTGTGTGAGTGAGGGAGGAAAGCTATAACAAGTGTACCAACCACTACGCAGCTTATCACCTCCTGCAGCCTCCCATGCTTCAATCCCCCCCCTTTGTGCTATCTTCCTCTACCCACAACTTGAGCTTCCTTCGTGAAACACCCTAACTAACCTGTCACCCTCTACGCTAAACTTCTCTCACCTATCCACTTGCGGCGCTGACCACCCACTACCTCCTCTGCTAACCCCTAACTTCCAACATCTCACCCACTTCGGCAACCTCCTCTCTGCTTCCTCCCTCACACAGTGTTCCTCCGCCCACTCACTTCCTACTCCACCTAGCCTCAAACACTTCTCCACCCCATGCCATTGCTTCACACAGCGCCCACTTCTCCACCCTCCTCTCACACGTAGTAGCTCCTCTCCCTCCTTCCACCTGTGTCAAACCCCCACTTCACCTTAGCCTTCCTCCCATATCCACTTCTCCCCTCCTCCCCTCATCACTGCTCGGCCCCCCATTCCATTCCCCTACTCCACTTTATCTTCACCCTACGACAGTGAATAAACATGACCGCTAGCAAGTGATTCATAGGCTTCTCACACATACATCTCCGCGCCCTTTTCTCACTACCCGTCGTCACCGTCATCTTCCTCCCTCCTGCAATTTTTGTGGTTCAAGTCAATTGTGGGAACGCCATTAAAATAGGTTGTTCACCATGCATCCAAAGGTGGAAAATGGAAGAGCACTTCTAGTCGCCATGGCAAACACTTTGGTCTTTAATTAATAATGGCATTGATTGATGAATGGTATTGGTGTATCAGGTGAGCAAAGGTATATCCCATTCTTGACTTGCAATGCACTTTAGAGTCATGCTATATGTAAGTGCCCATTTTTTTTAAGGAGAAAGCTACTTCATTGTCAATTTTACTTCCTCTTTCTTCTACCTCTGCATTGTAGAAAAAGTATTATGTTGTTCATCTAATTCTTTTTTTACTCTTTCAGCTGTGCTGTCGCATCTTGGAGTATTTGTTTAGTCAATGTCATTTTCATCCAACACTGTAGATTTATTGGAATTTTATGATGGCCTCTAGAACATAAAATTTAAAATCGTGGTTTGATGACGTTAGCAGGCTTTGAAAAGTCACACCCTTCACCATCAGAGTTTTAAAATTTGCACTCTAACTTCAAATCGCTATATCTTGCTCATTCTGAGTCCTTTTTCAGAGAAATTTTTTTTTATTTTGGGTAGATTTTCCCAAGGATCACTTTTGTGGAGTTATTTTCTATTTTTGGTTTCTGAATTATTATAAATTTTTCTTTTTGGTGACTGTACTTGTCTAATCCTCATTTTTGAAGCTTCTAGAGCCTCGTACGGGCTCATACGATCACCTTTTTCAGTGCAATTTTTTTTGAAAATGCATGATTTTCTGTCTAATTTCTGAATATTTGATATTTTTTTTGATTTTATAATTTTTATAATGTGGAATAATCTTTGACTTTGATGTTCATGTGATTATCTTTTGCATATAGCCTAAGAGTGGTTTGTAGAACGTTATCCAAGAAGGCTAAAACAAAAAATACTCATGAATTGGTTTTGTTGGCTACCTTTGATTGATAGAACGCAAAAAATTGTGCTTGCATCTCATTTTTTATTTCTTAAAATAGGAACCCACATGCAAGACTTCTTAAAATGAACATTTTTTTGATGTTTTAGGAATGACAATAATGTCAAGAAACTATGCTCTCGCCCTTTTGGGATAATAAAAAATCTAGAAACATTATTGTCATTTTCTTATTCTGCTTGAAGTGTCTTTTAGTTTTGTAAAGCCAAGGAATTACATGGACGTATCCTCTCCCCTCGCCTTCATGGATCTTGGGTGAAAGAGAAATCCATACAAATCCTTTAGCGTGGCTACCTCCTGAGTGCTTTAACAGAGTTGGTTGGAGTGGATTGCCTAACCGATGACAGGATAAAGCTAAGCCCTTCTGAACCAGTCTATAAAAATGTCATTGTGATTAATGTCACATTGAACAGGTGTTGATTGCATTATACCGGGAAGAAGATCTCCCTTAGTATCCTTATGGTGTGTTAAAACCTACAGAATGTAACTTTTGTAGGCTGGGAGGCCTCCATAAAAGAGCTAATCTATCGTAAGTATAACCACCTGAATGGATGCGTTGACTACACACTTTTTTCTAGTAAAGAAAATCCCTCTATTTGTTGGTGCAGAAGGTCAGAGATTGACTAAGATGTCCCACACTTTCACGGCTCTTAGTAGAGACAAAAGTCCCTTGGGAAGTCATTACCCTTGGGATTCAAAGCTTGGTATGCCTGAGAAGTGAGCGCACTATAAGGAGGAGCCCGTGCCTCCAAGATTCTAAGTTGTCCACTATGAGTAGGCGTGGCTGAACTTTGTTTCAAGTGGGAATTCAATAGATATTGCCCTGGCTTACCTAGGATTGTGGTGTCTCTGTTCTTTTTACAATAAATATTCTGCTTGATGTGTCTTGCATGGGTGAAGTATCAAAATAAACATGAAAACATTCAAATGATTCCAAATCTGCACTTCTAGGTGTTAACTATCAACTCTTGTCCAAGTTTGTACATCTACTATCAAACTCTGAACATCAGTCAACTTTCTGCCCAATTACTATTTTGTTGTGAAGGCTCTGCCCAAATTTTCAAAAAAATTGTGTTATCATCAAACATCATCACTAGTCTATCTTTGACTGCAATCTATTAACAGTCTGACTCATTGTTATTTTGAAATATGATTTCATTTCGCTAGTCTAAGTAACTTGTTATCTTGTCATATTTGTCTACGTTGTCCTTATCTTGAGTTGCAAGAGTAGGTTCATTAACCTTGACTCAAGATCAGAGTCGTTGCTTCTCTCTCTCTTAGTTGAACTTTATCTCCTTTGTCCTTTGGTCTTGGACTTAATCAACACTTTAGATATCACTTCGGCACCTGTCATTCAACCAACTGATTCATCATACCTCATCTTCAATCTTCTATACAAGTACACCAACCCAATCTTACAATGTCTAAAAGAAAATGGGCTAAACCTTATAGTCTGAATAACGTGCAAGAAGATATTCTTATGGCAGCTCTATCAAAATAGATTGAATCTTTAAAATCTAAAATCCAAGAATTAAAGGGAGAAAAGGTTACTCCATTCAATAAGTCCTCATCAAGCAAAGAGGTATCTAAGCATAGTAAATTGATCTTTGATCAAGAACAATTTTATGACCATCCTATCTTTGATCAAGAGAATGTAGAGGAAACTATGACAAAATCAGATGAGAGTCTTTTCTACCTGCATAATAAAGATATTTCAAGTTAAGAAGTGTCTAATTATCCGTTAGAGAGAATCTTTACTCCTTTGGGACATTATTATAAATCAACATTGGAAGAAATTCTTGAGAATGATCTCATCACATTAACTCAAGCCACATCACATGGACGAAGATTATTGAGTAACTATTGTGCATATCATCGACACAATGAGCATAAAACTTCATCTTGCATGGAGTTGAAACATTAAATCCAAGATCTCATTGATGATGGCGTAATCAAAGTGGAAAATCCTAATGAATCATCTAGTGAAGATACTAATCTCAAGCATGATCAATATCAAGAATCCATGTCTAGCAATGGTTTTCAGATCACATCTACTTCTTCTTCCATTCCTCCATCTCCTAAAGCTTCAAAACTAGCCATGCCATATCCATCAAGAACTAAGCCTAATGAAGACTATGTCTACCCTCAAGGACTACCTCTACAAGATATCCAAGCTAATCAACATATAGATGTAAGCCTTTCTCAAACTTCAAAGATCATAGACACAAAGCATAAATGTGCTTCAATGCTTATCATGCCTATACCAAATGATTGTCCATCAGCGTTCCAATATTCCTTCATGTAGATCAACACTCTTACCTCATCCTTAGAAGTGGCTCCATGTCAAGAGGGAAATCTAAAGTATGAAGCAACAAATATCAGTAATGATCAAGATCAAGACACCATCCATCTTTATCCAACAGTTGACCAAAGTCACATACCTCAAGAGTACCATGATGATTCTATCATCCCCTTCCATTTCTTCCTAGAAGAAACTCTTACATCTCCTATATCTTATCCATCTCCCAAGCAAGATCAAAATATCCTTTCTGGCATCTCTAATGGGCCTATTGAAAATCAAGAGAAAGGTACCCTTTGCACACCATCTATTGATCCTTGTCAAGATCAGAGCATCCCATCATCTCCTTTTCATGCATCTCTATATCCACCTCAAGAAACCATCATTCCTCAAAATCCCTTGCAGAAAAAAAAATCCCCTCAAGCTTCAGTTTCTCCTATCAAAGCTAATCTTGAACCTACGAGTATAAAGATGAATACTAATGATGAGATCCTTGGAAATACAACTCACTCTAAAGATGTTGATATCCCTTCCACACCTTATATCCATCCATTCAAACGTGAGCATCATCCTTCTCCATCCTTCAAATCCATCCTTGGTCCCTATATCCCAAAGCAGAAACCGTCACACCTTCCATCTATGTTAGGTCGTTATATCCCTCCATCTACTTACCCTATCCCCTATCAAGATCAACAAATACATACATCCTTGAAATATCCTCATCAACCAATCCATGGGAACCATTCATATCAATCCTCTTCATCCATAATTCCCAAGTCTTTTGGAAGCAATTTGGATGTGCAACGAAGAAATCAGAAATACAAGAATCCACTTACATATGAAGATCACTATGTCCCATCTAATCGACATGTGACTACAAAGAGACCACAAAGGTCCACTGAGCAAACATTAAAATCGAAGAAAATATGGGTTCCTAAATCCATCATGGACAAATTGTGTTCTAAATCATCCAAAAGCAAAGGAAAATCAACAGCTATGTGGATTCCCAAGTCTCTTCCAAAGGACTTGGATACAAAAATAAAATCAAAAGCTATGTGGATTCCCAAGTCTCTTCCAAAGGAATTGGATACAAAAATAAAATCAAATGCTATGTGGATTCCCAAGTCTCTTCTAAAGGACTTGGATATAAAAACAAAATAAAAAGTTATGTGGATTCCCAAGTCTCTCTTAAAAGGCTTGAACAAAAAGGAAAGGTCAGAGTTGGTATCCAAGCTTTGAAAGACTTCCACTTTATCTCCATCTAAACATCTCCTATCTTCAAACTCTATTTTGGGTCCTCCTGTCCCAAAATTCATTACCTTGAATACTTCATCCATCTTGGGTCCTCGTGTACCAAGACCCATATCCACTCATACATCAAAGTCTCGAGCTATTCCATCCACTTTTCCTTCATCCATCCACTACCCTTCAAGGGGTGTGTCAAAGTTGATCTTATCACCATACCCTATGCAATATCCTGTACCTACCTCTTACCCATCCATCCCATATCCCACTATTCCTCTTATCCCATCCATCACATAAATCCTTGACTACCATCTCTCTTATCCTCTATATCACTTTTCCCTACCATCACCCTATCAACATCTTTGAGCATACTTTCAGTGGCCTTCACACATCATAGCATATCTTTTAGAGGAGCACTATCTAAAGAGAAAGAAGCTTAAGTTCCTCCATAAAATCAAAAGTACAAAACAAAAGAAATAAAGAAAAAGTGCCATGGTGAAAACCTGGTAAACAAGCAACTTGGTAGCAAAAGTAAAGATAAATCAATCCATCCTATGGTGAAAACCACTTCTTGTGGTGCCTTTGATACGTACCATGATGAAAGCCTGGTAAACATGCTTCATGCATAATTTCTCCTACTTTCACTCTTCACTTGGGGGCAAGTTCCTTCCATGTCATCCTATCCATCATATCTTACATCTATCTAGCTCATACACATCCATGTTCCTTTTTCTAATCTTGACAAGGTTGAGCCTAACCATGAATACATCATGTATCTTGACATTCATTATCCTTTTCATCAACCTATTCATTTTCTCTCATCCATGATACCCTATCATGATCTTACTTATCCTGAGCCTGTTCTCACTATCCATAAACATCCTTTGCACTAATCCCAAGACATTCACTTATACCTCCATAACCCCTTATCTCAATTGCAATATCATATCTATATCCTATCTAATTGACCCCTTGGTCTTGATCAAAATGAAGAACAAACAAATGTAAAATTGTTTCTCAAAAAAAAATAAAAAATCTTGACATGTCCACTTTTTTGGACCACATACTTGTCATGACATTAGGTCATTATCCTATATGCTATCCAGCACTGCTCCATGTGCCTACATTTCTATATTCCTTTTTTCCCTAGCTTGGGTAATCTTGAGGAGACTTTCCTTTAGGGTCACATTCACCCTCTCCATCCATAATTGTCTTTTCACCTCATCCATCAACTTTCTAATCCAGCTGTAATGACCTATACCTTGCTAGATATTGGGGGCAAACCAATGTGATCTTGCTTGAGACAAGAGTAATCTCTGAAAAAATCTAAAAATTGGAAAAAGTCCTGAAAAAATGATCATCTTGGTGAAAACCTATCAATAGGTGCCTTGATAAATCAATCAACAAAAAAAATAAAAAAATGGAAAAATACAAAAAAATTGAAAAAGAATAAAAAGTGCCTAGGTGAAAACCTGGTAAACAGGTGCCTCTTGTACTTAGTGCTCCATCTATCAATTCTCAGCCTTGGAAACCCCTTTGCTTCAGTTTGTACATAGCTTTCAATCACTTTCGTGACACTCAGGTTCTTCTGAGAACCCTCCTGGCTTGAAACCGATCTAGAGTCATAACCTGGGGGAAATCAAAATAGATTTGTCCTCGCAGCATGAGTCAAGTCAGTTATGGCCATTTTCTACTAGGGGCATGGGTCCCCAATTTGATTGTATCTTTGGTTTACACCAGAGTCAGTAATCTTTTCATTTCTAAAGGGCAACTCACTACTGACGCAAACAGGTGTTTCTCAACACCACAATAAATAGTGTTTCTTAACACTATCTTTGGACACATATGTTTTTCTTAACACACATTAGATATCACAAACGTAAACAACAGACTGATAGCAATCAAACATAAAGCACTCATAATCACAACGGTGTTTCTCAACATCTCATACATATTCACATCTGAAAACTTTGAAAATGGTTGAAGTATGCTGAACTTCTATTTGTATGCTGTTTGTTTTCATTGATTTCATTAATCTTTTCTTTGTCTACTTATTTTTGGTGTGGTCCTGATGATCCAACAACATCAAATAAACTGGGTGTATGTGGTAAGAGCTTTTGCATTAAGGTAGAACAACCTCACATCCCTCGATCCTATTTATTTGTACGCCAAGGTGAGGTCAGTACTATCTCCTTGTTTGTTATTTATCTATTTGTTTACAAAAGCGCGCACTCATGGTTATCTTGGATTTGAATACCTTGATACTGGTGTGCTCTTGCACTATCAAAACTGGAAACAACATTTACATCATCTTAGCTTTTGTGCCTTGATGCTTATGTTAGTTTCCCATATCTTATCCGATGAAAGTCATATTCATATTCTTATGGTCGCAGTGGCACCAGTAAGGATTGTATCAACTTCGATGTTCCTAAAATGATCAATGATGAAAATTTTCAACTGCTAAAGCTCAATGACTACACCTTAGGTTGCATTCATGTTAGTCTTGCATCTACATCTGCATCTGCATAGTGTTGAAATCAGAATAATAACTTTATCTCTCTCCAATGTGAAGGATCTGAGATTCTTATCGATTAATCTTCTCATTGTCAAGTGGTCATGACACCCCTGTGATAAATCAACTGTACTGATTCTATTTTTAGTATCGAAATCAAAATCTAAAATTAACTGCTTGCACAACCAATATAAATCTCTCACGCTTTTCTTCTAATCAATCTATGTATCTTAATTTTGGTCAATCTTAGTCAAACATGACCTCTCATCATGTACATCTTTTTTCCTAACCACATGGGACCTCTTTCTAAATCAGATCAGTTCCTAAATTTCTTCTCATCACTAGGGCACCTAGCCATATTTCGATTTCACTCCCGAGGGGGCAGGGTCAGGACATCAACATTCCAGTGATCACATCCTCAATCAAAACCCCATCGCTTGGGGCATCTCAGCTTCATCACATCAAATCAAGTTGAGATCATCTTAAATCAAAGGCAACCTAATCAATGGTCTTATACAGTGGTGAATACACTTGAAACCAGGCAAGATCGATCTTATATGAGCTATTCATTATTGAAACCAGATACATTGATCAAATTGGTTTTATCACTTCAAATCAAGTCAATTTTCTTGCTAATCAAATCTCTTTACGATAATCAATTTCATTGCTTCAAATCAAACTAGTTATTCATTCAAACCAATAAAAAAAGTTTAAAATTTCTTCACAGATGTTTAGTTTCAACGCTTCAAATCAAACTAAGCATTCGGTTTTATATCTTTTGATCAATCTTCGTCCAATCAAGCTCGAAGTCGGTCTTCTTCTTCAAAAGATTGGTTTCATTGCTTCAAATCAAACTATTCTGGGTCTTCTCGCTAACAAGTCTTTCAATCAATGCGCTGATCGCACATCAATTCAAAGAGGGGAAAATGTAATCACCTAAAAATGGTCATCTAAACCCTAGACCCCCAATCTCAACATTTAATCAAGAAACCCTAATCTTGATTATTCTAAGTCTTAAATCAAACAGACAATTCATCAAATTTGAACTAATCTGACCTAAACCCTAGGTTCTAATCGATCATATTACTTGATTAATTAATTAATTCCTAAAATCATAATACATTGGCAAATAAACCTTATGTTTAATATTTAATTGATATTCTGATATATTAGTTAAATAAAATTTACAAAATTGTCAATTAAATAAAAAAGGAATTAAATTAATTATAAAAACATAAATATGCATTCAAAATAAATTAATTTATTAAAAGTGCATATGATATCATCAAATTCAGTTGACTGATTATCAAAATGGAAACAATCCAGTTCCACTCAGTTAACTGATTCTCCACTATTTATCATTTTGGAAACATTTCAGTTAATTGAAAAACTAAATATGGAAGTTTCCAAAACAACTGATTAGTCAGTTTAGTCAACTAACTCTATCGACTAATCGAACACTTGCACATGGATTGTGCTTCTTCAATCGAATCTGAGCCACTCTTTTTGTTTGATCTCGATCATCGATTCGAGAGAGATTTCTATAAAAGAGAAACTCTTTTCCTTCACAAAGGATCCTAACTTTTAATTAACGTTATTATACTGCATTTTTCAATTTATCTTTCTTGCATTTTCTCATTTAGCATTTGTTGTTTATTACTTTCAAGAAAATCAATCTAATTTAGAGCACACTTTGCTTTGGGTTTAAAATTGAATATCTCACATTTCAATTAGTGCTCTAAAACTGAATCTTAAGTAGATTGGATTTACCAGCAATCTGCACTTTGCATAATCATCTTAGATCATTTAGCATAGCTTTTAAATCCTTCATTTATGTTAGTGTGTAGTCACTGAGCTTGCAATGATCTGAGAGCAATCTCATACTCCTGCCTTCTAGAAGGCAACAGGTTGACTCTTTCAGAGATGCAAGATGAATGAATCCATATTCATTCCTGTATGCAACTGAAGTATAATGACTATGTTGAAGTGTATTTCTAATTAAGACGGCCACTTTTAGCACGCAAAGGTAAGTGTAGGCAGTCTTATTTTTGAGTGTATACCGACAGGTTTCAGTATGAATACCTGATGTGCGTGGGATAATGGGTACCTGTTAGAAAACCACCAACACTTCAATAGATCATTGTTTTAGTAACTTAGGGTTAGTAAAAGCATAAAAACACATAAAACCCTCTAAGGTGACCTATTGCCTTCTAATCTAGGAAGAGTATGAACACCACTATATCAGCCCTCAGAATATAGTGATGAAACAGTGACCAATACCACCTAAATACGAAGGATTTGAGTAAAATGAGCTAAAATGATGAATTAAGCATGCATACAAGCTATGAAAGATGAAATGAACCTAACAATTAGTATTTGCTATGAAATGATATGCAATCTAACATAAAAATGGAAGCATAACAATGCACAAATGATCTCTAT
>MU223652.1:2175368-2212181 GCA_018584345.1 Thuja plicata
ATATTCTTTTTCTTGAACAAACTTGACTTCTCCTTCTTCTTCAAATAGTGATTTCTTAGGATCCTCTTGCTTTTGAGTTCTGGATCTACAAAACCTTGAGATGTGTCCAACCTTTCCACATGTGTGAAAAATGATAGGAGGTCTAATGATCTTTTTCATCATGCTGCACTTCTTTGTTGTGTGTCCATTGTAGTTACATATCTGACATGTAGTGTTTTGCAATTTTCTTTGAGGTTGATTTCTTTGATTGTTTTGATTCATTCTTCTTTGATTCTGCTGTGACTGATTTCTTTGATTTTTTCTGCAATGTATATCCCTGTGACCAAATTTATTACAGGAGAAACAGTAACCATTGAAAGGTCTTACCTCTTTTCAATCTCTTGCCAAATGACCATGTTTTTTACATGCATAACAAGTTCTATTAACTTACTTGATTTCCCCTTTAGGTGGATCTATTTTAATCTCTGCAACATTTTCAACTTTCTTTGCTTCTAAAGAAGCTTCATGTGCTTTCTTTCTTTCTTTCTTGTAATGAATTGATTTCAATTTGTGCTACACTATATCAAAGACCAGTAGTGTCAGCTTTTTTATTTTGTGCAATAAGGTGAGTTTGAAGTGAATCAGAACTTGTGTTGAGTTTATCAATCTTATCTTTTTCTTCTGTTAATTCAGATTCCAACTTCTTCTTTATGTTTTCCAATTCCAGGACTTTTGTGTTTTCTTTCAAGAGTTCATCATCTAGTTGTTTGCTTTCTTTGATCTTTTCTTCAATATCAATTTGACTATTTTTTAGCTGTTCATCTAGATTTTCAATTTTATCTTTCAGAGACATATTCTCTTCATTTAGATTTTTGATCATTTTCCCTAAATCACTTGTAGAAAAATCTTTCAAATCTTTTCTTAATTTCTTGATAAGCATTTGTGAGCCATCAACTTTCAGTCTAAGTTCTTCATTTTGTTTTTTGGATCTATCAAGATCTTCAAGAGCTGCTTCAAGATTCTTTTTCAAATGTTTTTCTTCTGCTGAGTCCATGATCTCCTTAAGTGGTTAAAATTTCTTTCAGAGGACCAGAGCTCTGATACCAATTGTTAGAAACACTGAGAGGGGGGGAGGTGAATCAGTGTTTGTCTATTAATTACTTTTCAGCAACTTAAACATAAATCAAACATACATTGAATGAAGCTTAACATAAGAACTCATAACACATGATATGATTATAGGGATACCTTCATTAGAGGAAAACCCCGGTGGGAATTAGTACCCACAAATATTGTACTAGTCTAATGAACCTGTTAAAGTTCCTTTGCCCTATTAGGAGCAGTCTTTACAATATGAGTACAATGACCTGGTTAAAGTTTTGACCCTATTAGGAGTCATTTAAAAAACCCTGTTAAAGGTATATGGCTCACTACCCAATAAGATGAAGGCTACAACCTTCTGAAAGTTGATATACACTATATCAAAAGTGAACTGTTGTGATGACACTGTTGTCTGATCAGTTTCGTGTATGTGCGAATGCTCTTACTCTCTTAAAGAGCTTTATCATATACTGACTTCATCATACTACTCTTCTATATCTTCCTCTTACATAATAATTCAACATTTGTAACATAAATTTACATTACATACTTATATGTTCATATCTGAATAGGCACAACCCAAAACAAGACTCTAGTTGGCCCTAAAAAATAATACACAATGCTTCCGAACAAGTTGGCTTCAGCATGTTTACAACAATACTAATTACATCATTACAAACATATAATCAAAGGTGCTTGGCCGTTACATAACAAAATAATTCACGTTGATCAAAACACTAGTTGGCTTTCATGCTCTGTCTTCTAGACTGCTAGTGTACTGATCTGTCTGTAAATTCTCTGTACTATCATGCCATACCATGCATGTTTGGACTTAGTATGTAGACATCCCATAGAACATATATCTAAACGCGTATACTCTGATTTGATTTCTAACACATGCACTGATGTGTTGATCCCTATATATCTCTATCTGTCCTATTTTCCATACTTAGTCATTTTGTCTTTCATGATAGAAACTTAATATGACTTTGTTTCCATAATGACAACACAAAAATAGTCATATGTCCTCTAGGAGTCAACTTTCCAACATGGTGCATTTAATATCTATTCATTATAGAGTGTATGCCTGACTGGGTCATTTAATTATTGATTACAAGCCAACTTGTGGCTGTGTTGTATAAAAGAGAGTCTAGGTTGATGTTTAGGGAGACAGAGAGACAGGAAGATAGATAGAGGATAGCAAAGTAAGATAATAAGCTGAAAGATAGTAAGTTGCTGTAGAAAGTTATAAGTGGGTAGATAGAAATCGCAGATTGCATGGTGGCTTGCGAGCACAAGTTCAGATCTAGTTTCTTCCACTTAGCTATAGGGTAGATGGATAAGGTTGGATCCTACGACATCTTATTGAATCTGTTAGTGTAATTGGCCCTAACCAGGAAGGCCTTATAGCCCAACATGTTTCATGTAATTTGAATTCTGAGATAATATGAGTTGATATTGATATATCTTGTGTTGAGTTGTTCCACTGTTTGGTTCTTGTTGTTGGCTACAAGTTTGGACAGTCCTTTATTGGATCCTCTGAGCTTGGAATGCATCAGTGCATCTAGACCCTCTGAGTAACTTGTCAAAGTTTGATCAAATCATAGTGGGAGGGATTTCACTTCCTAGAAAGCTCTTCTAACTATGGCATGTGTTTAGCAAACATTGTTAACACTTATAATACATTTTTGTATCCATCATATACCTCATCACATTTTCTAATTACTAAATCAACCCTATATGTATATACTTTCTCCAAAGCTTTTAACATTTGTTTTGTAATTTCCTATAAAATAATCTTATGTGTACTACTTAGTTTTTTATTCTCCTCTTTGTACTTGGATATTATTTCTTTCAATCCATCATCATATTTTTACATTCATCGGTGTGGAAGGGGGGTTCTTATGTAGTACGAGTTCTTTTCCCTGGTTATTACCTTTTAATTCTTTTAACTCCTTTTATAAGGAAACATTTTCTAGGTACAACTCATTGATAAGTTTGTTCATATCCATCTCGCTTGTCTGAGCCTTCTCTATTTTCTCCTGCATGTGTTTAACCTGATCTTTATTAAACATGGCCCTATGCATCAATTCTATAGATGATACTAAGAGATAAGTATTTTCCATTTTTTTTACCACTGTTATCCCATCATTTCCTTTCACATTGTCAAGTAATTTGAGGTTTGAGGTCCCCTTAAACTCACCCATATGGATAGAACTTCAGTATTGGTTTTATACCTCAATCCAATTATCTTCTCATCAGTATGAAACTCAATAATAAATTTAGGATCTTCTTATTTTGTGAATTGGTCTAGTAGGATTTAATGTTGAAGTGTTAGGCTTGGAACAATTTGCATATCAATTTTTTTCACCATCTCTCTAGCTTCTTCCAGGGTATAATTTACCTCATCAAGATTTAATTCCTTGAGTGTTTTCTCAATAACTTCCTCATGTTTTAATTCATCGACCACCATCAAGTTTAGTTTCTTTTTCTCTTCAAAGTCTCATTTTTATTTGAATCCAAAAATCTTTGAATTCTCGAATCTTGATAAATTTATCATCATCAATAAACCTGGTTGATATGGCTTCCCTCTCATCCTTAAAACCAATAGGCTCTTCTTCTTCTTCTTCTACTATAGGTTGGGCTTAATAACCATGAACTTCTTTCTAGAACACTAATGGAGAACCAAACCTATCCACTTGTCCATCATTACTAAGTGCCTTGAGTGTAGAAGCGGTCTCTAGTTCAGTGTCTCCCTCCCATTGTGAATCATCATAAGATACAATGGGTACCACTCCCACATACGTCTATTTCTTGGGAGGAGGGGAACTTGATGCATTTTTTGAATCATGAATAACCAATTTTCTATATCTTTTAGGGAGAGAAGGCTTAACCTCTGGAGTGTTATCTCTAGGGATATTTTTTTTTCATTAGTTAAGGAAAATTCATATGAGTCAGAAGATTTAATCGGTGAAAAGGAGAAAAGAAAATTTATGAGCAGTCAGTAATGTACACTGAACAAGGCAGTGAAGTCGATAAAGCCCATACACTACACCAAGAGCACATAGTTTACCAAACACTGAGTGCATATGAAGTACACCATGTTGATAGTTATTGAGTGCTAAAAGAGCAAGTTAACCGAGCAAAGAGAAGCTACTCTACCAAGTTACTTAATTAATTGTAAAGTGATAAGGACACATTTAATGAATTGATAAAGTATTAATGATGTATGAGTTCTAAGGCTTGCTTGCACAATTACCAAGAGACCTATCTTGTCTCTACTAAGATCCTAATCTTCCCTAGAATCTCCCAAAGGCTTAGATGATTGGCTAAGGCCTTATCTATCTCCTCTCTAAGAGCCCAAAACTATGTGCTTCACCTTGAATGTCCAACACCATGTAGTTTATTACCTTCTCCTCTCGTACACTTAGAAGGATCTAAGTGCCAACTCCACATTAGCATTCATGAATCATTAAAGGGATGTTAAACATGTTGGAAACCTTCCATATGTTCCCATTTGACTCCATTTTGATGGATTTCTTAACCCTTTTTAGTTGAGATCAAGTTTGAGACCCTAAGAAGCCTAATTAGGTTTAATTCCTTGTAGCCTTTTCCAGAGACCTTTTCCCAATTATTTCAAAACTTTCCCAAAGAAATTGAAAAACTAATCCCACATTCAGATACCCTTTTACATTTCACAAAGGATTTTTAAATTTTTAGTCTCCTAAGCCCTCCGTACATAGGGTTCCTATTATCAAGGACCAATAGTGCTAATAGGCCTAATTAGTAGGACCTGACTATTTTCTTGTTCAAAACTCAACCAAATGGACTAGTGAGTTCCTAAATCTCTCAATAGTGTAAGATTAGGTCATATACCACCTATTTCTACTCTTACACCATACTGTACTTTCCTTCCCCGCATGAAATGCTCACTTTTTCATCTCCAAACCTCTAACCGGGCACTGTCAGCTCGCCTAGGGCTTGGCACTAAAAATAGAAACTTGACTCCACAAGAATCCTACCTCTACATATGTATAGACCAATGACTCCTGTAACATATCCACCTATCCTTAGGAAGATCCCATGCTTAGATCTCATGGGGGAGCCATGAAAAGATAAACCGGTTAGGACAGGACCAGTGAGCTTCCTAAACTAATTTTTTATTATCTAAGACCTTAGAATAATTCAAAACAACTAGCTTATTGAATTGAAAAGTATAAGAACTATCCTATGAACACAAAAAAATCACTAGTTTAAAGATTTTACTCCATTTGATAGCACTGTCACAAGGAAATTCTCGGGTTCTTCACAAAATCAGAGTTGCAGAGCTATATTCAGAAAGCAATATTTCTTACAATCATCACTACTGATGAGATTTGAGTCTCTACCTACATTAGATGCCATCTTCCATGTTTTTAGGGACCGTTGGTTGATATCCCACTCCTATCTTCTAGGGGGATCCAAAGTAACCAAATGTTGGATGCAACATTTATAATTATTGCAAATGTTGTCATGACAACATTGTAACAACTTTTGGCATCTTTGCCATTATGCAAACTTCCTAAGTTTTAGGGCCTCTATCCTCTTTATTTTGAGGAACCAACTTCATTAATGGCCTCCAAGCATCTCTATGACAACATTTATGTGTTTACAACACATTCAAAGCTCAAATCCGTCACTAAGCTTCTAAGCCTAAGAAAATTAAAAAGCTACTAACAATGACTATTTTGGTGACCTTATTCCTAATAAATAACTCACCTAGTCCAAAATGAAATGACCTTCTAAGGTCCAAAGTAAACAAACTATATTGACTTGGGCAATGTCAAGTACAAGCTAAAACATCACAACTATGGAGGTTAGCCTAGGTGTGCCCCTACACCATCCTCCCCAAAATAAGAATTTCAAGCCACCCTTGGATTGAGTAGTGTAGGATCAATCCCCATCTTCTTAAACTCTGATTCTTTAATAAATACTATATCAGCATCTGTTTGATCATGTCTCTTGACCGAGTGTTCTTTGTACTCCTTGGTTAAAGTCTTCTTGTAGACTCAGGTATCCAGTATACTATCATCTTTCTTGACTGTAGCAGGAGGTAGTTTGAGGTCTTCTACATCTTTGATCACTTCACTGAGGCTTTGATCCATGTCTGGTGTTCGTCCTTTGTAATGAACCAGATCTGCAATGTTAAAGACAGGGGACAGTCCACTATCTTCTGGCAACTCCACTTTGAAATAATTGTTTTCATACTTTTCCAAGATAGGATAGGGACCTATCATTCTCATCTTCAACTTGTGAGGGACTCCCTTTTGAAGTCAAGACTTGTTTAGATGTATCATTACTAAGTCTCCCACATCGAACTGAACTTCTCTTCTACTCTCATCAACCTTGGTTTTATGTTTCAAGGTGTTCTCTGTCAAAGTCTTCCTGATTGTATCATGTATCTCCTGCATTGCATAAGAAAAATAATGTGAATATCCACTTGCCTTCACCCCATCCTTTAAGTCTCTTAGCTCATAGAATCCTCTAGGATGTAGACCATAGACTATCTCAAAGGGGCTCTTCCCTGTTGACCGGTTTATAGTGTCATTATAAGCATACTCAGCTTGTCCAATCAATTGATCCCATTGTTGACCATATTCCTTGGTCAAGCATCTTAATAGATTTCCAAGGCTTCTATTCACCTCTTTGGTCTGACCATCAGTTTGGGGATGGTATGTAGACCCAAAGGATAAATTAGTTCCTAACCTTTGGAAAAGAGTCTTCCAAAAATGACTCATAAATTTAGAGTCTCTATCTGACACAATGCTCATAGGTAACCCATGGATTCTTACTATCTCTTTGAAGAAGAGAGAGGCTATTTGGCTGACATCAATAGTGGTCTTGCATGGCACAAAGTGAGCCATCTTATTGAATCTGTCCACAACTACATATACACTATCCATGTCTTGTCTTGTCTTGTCTTGTCTTGTCTTGGGAAACCCAACTACAAAATCCATGCTCAAGCATTCCCAAGGCCTAGTGGGAATAGGTAGTGATTGATAAAGGCCAACATTTGAAGAAGTACCTTTGGCCCTTTGACATACAATGCAACTTTCCACATACCTCTTAACATCAAGGTTCATTCTCAGCCAATAATAGAACCTTTGAGCATGTTCTTGTGTCTTAGTGATTCCAAAATGACCACTCAATGCACCATTGTGCTTTTCTTGAATTAAGTTCTCCCTAATAGACCCTCTAGGGACACATAACTAATTTCCCTTAAACAAAATATTTCTTTAAAAAATGTATTCAACATACTTGCTATGAAAATGATTCTTGTATTCAGCACATACCTTATAAATGTCTACAAAGTCTTCATCATCAGCATATAGATCCTTGAAATGATCGATTCCCACGCTCTTCAAATGGATCTCTTGAATGGTAAGAGCTCTTCTACTCAAGGCATCTACCACCTTGTTGAGTTCTCATTTCTTGTGTTTTATATTAAAGGTGTATGCTTGCAGGCATTCAACCCACTTCATGTGCTTGTGACTCAACTTTTCTTAAGAGTTCAAGAAACTTAAAGCTTGATTACCTGAATAGACAATGAACTCCTTGGGGAGTAAATAGTGTCTCCACTTTCTTAAAGCCTAAACTAGTGCATACATTTCAAGGTCATAAGAAGAATACTTCTTCTTAGCTTCACTCAACTTCTCTAAATAAAATGCTACTGGTCTACCCTCTTGGCTTAGGATAGCTCCAATAGCCACATTGCTTGCACCACACTCAATAGTAAAAAGATTCTCAAAGCTTGGCAAGACTAAGACAGGTTGGGTAGAAATCTTTTCTTTTAACAACTCAAAGCTCTTGGTGGCTTGCTCATTCCATATTAACTTAATCTTCATCCCTCCTTTGATTGTGTCCAACATAGGAGCAGAAATAGCACTAAAATACCTTATAAAATTCCTATAATATTGAGAAAGGCCATGAAAAATTCTTACCTATGTTGTTGTCCTTGGAGTAGGCCAATTCATAATGGCTTCCACTTTACTCTTGTCCATTTTTAGATTGCCTTGAGATATAACAAACCCAAGGTATACCACATCTATTTTGATGAACTCACACTTCTCCAAGTTGATCATCAACTTCTCTTCATGCAACGTCTTGAAGACAGACTCAAGGTGTTGAAGATGCTCCTCTCTTGTCCTACTATAAATTAGTATATCATCAAGATATACTACTACAAATTTTCCAATGTAGTCTTTGAGGACTTCATTCATAAGCCTCATGAATGTGGAGGGGGCATTAGACAATCCAAATGGCATGACAAGCTATTCATACAAACCTTCATTGGTTTTGAAGGTTGTCTTCCACTCATCTCCCTCTTGTACTCTTATTTGGTGGTAGCCACTTTTCAAGTCTATCTTACTAAAGTACTTAGATTCACCTAGACAATCCATTAGGTCTTCAATCCTAGGAATGGGAAACCTATACCTAATGGTTATCCTATTTATGGATCTTGAATTAGTACAAAGCCTCCAAGTTCCACCTTTCTTAGGTGCTAGGACAATGGGTAAGATGCAAGGGCTAATTCTCTTCTTGATAAGACCTTGGTTTAGGATTTCTTCTATTTGTCTAGCAATCTCCTCATTTTGTTGAGGGGTCATCTTGTAGGCTGCTTTATTAGGTAGGGTAGCTCCTGGTATAAATTCTATCCTATGACTTATGGCTCTTTTAGGGGGTAATGCTAATGGTTGTCCATCACTTACTACACCTTCATAAGTCTGCAACATTCTTTGTATCTCCTTAGGTAGCTCTGGCTTCTTGTCTCCTTTTTCTTCATTCTTTTCTCTTGGCCTTAGCAGTAATGTATAGCCAACTCCTTCTCCTTCTTCCATGGATTCTAAGAAATATTTTTCACCAACCATGAGCACATTAGGACCTGCTGTCTTCACTTCTACATCCTCTAATAGTGATTGGATTTTGAAAGTCACCTTGTCTTTCTTGAATGTATAGGATTTCATCACCCCATCATGGATAGATTGGCGGTCAAATTGCCATGGCCTGCCTAGGAGAAAGTGACATGCATCCATAGGCAACACATCACATAGAACCTTGTCCTTATATCTCCCTATAGAAAACTCCACCCAAGCTTGCTCATTGACTAAGACATGCTGCCCCTTATTGAGCCATGTGACCTTGTAAGGATGGGTGTGGGGTATCCTTGTCATGCTTAACTAGCTGACTACCTCCTCTGACACAAAGTTTTCAGTAGACCCTGAGTCAATGATGACTCTACATACTTTTCCCATCACCTTATATTTGATTCTAAATAGGGACCTTCTTTGGCTTGGCTCTTCTTTAACCAACTCCTTGGACAATGTTCTCCTCATCATGAGGTTCTCACCTTCTTCTAAATTTAATGGTACCTCAGAGTGTGCCTCTACCACATTTGTCTCTTCATGAACTAGATTAGTCCCTTTTTACCTCCTTGAGAAGTACTACCCTTCTCTAGACACCTATAAGCAGGGTGTCCCATTTGGTTGCAATGATGACATTTCATATTGGCAAAGTAATTGCCTCTTCCTTGTCCACCACTTCTTCCTCTAAAATTTGAGTTCCTTCCTCTACCACCTCTACTAGAACTTCCCTCTTGCTGCTCAGTGTATTTGAATTCTCCTTGTGTCCTTGATTCTGAACTCCTTCCACCATAGCCACCTCTTGGTCCTCTACTATCCCTCCCTCTACCTCTTCCTTTGGAGGTTTGTTCTTGTTTTCTTTTGTCTTTCTCCTCTATTTTCAAGGCCATTTGATAACATTGGCTGATGGTTTTGAAGTTCACAAGACTCATGTCTTCTTGAATAGACCGCTTGAGTCCATTCAAATATCTAGCTAGCTTGATGCTTTCATCCTCCACCACTTGTGACCTTAAGCACAAATTTTGGAACTCTTTGGTGTATGCTTGGACATCCAAATCTTTCTGTCTGAGATTGTGTATTCTCCTATGCAACTAAACCTCATAATCATTAGGAAAGTAGGTCTGCTTTATCTTGGTCACCATGCCCTTCCATGTGACTATAGGACTCCTTCCTTCTTTCTCCCTTTTAGTTTGAGTAAACTTCCACCATGTGAGGGCTGATCCTCTCAACCTTGACTTGGCCACATTCACTTTTTGGGCCTCTGTTACACCATCATATTCAAAATGGTTTTCTATACTGTCAATCCAATCCACATCTAAATCTGGATCCATTTGTCCACCAAATAGCGGTACACCCTCCAAAGATTTTCCACTTAAGGCCTTCAGTTCCTTTAAGAAGGGTTCTTCAACAATAATAGGGTTAGGGGTTGGAGCTTCCTCTTCTAATTCCACTACCTTCTCCCTTGCTTCTTCTTCTTCTTTTTGATCTATCTTATCCTTCACCTTATCAACTTTGTCTTGGACTTCTCCCAAGAGTTGCTCCATTTGAGACAATATTTATCTTAGCAACTTGTTGTCTTCTTCTTATTCTTCTACCTTTTTGGCTAACTCAGTGTTAGTCACCATGGTTTTATCTTCTACTAATCCCACTGGTGTATTCTCTCCCACTGATTCAGTAGGTTGAAACATCCACCACAAGCCTGATCAATTCAAGCTCTGATACCAATATGATGTATGAGTTCCAAGGCTTGCTTGCACAATTACGAAGAGACCTATCTTGTCTCTACTAAGATCCTAATATTCCATAGAATCTACCAAAGGCTTAGATGATTGTCTAAGGCCTTATCTATCTCCTCTCCAAGAGCCCAACACTATGTGCTTCACCTTGTAAGTCCAACACCATGTAGTTTCTTACCTTCTCCTCTTCTACACTTAGAAGGATCTAAGTGCCAACTCCACATTAGCATTCATGAATCATTGCAGGGATGTTAAAAATGTTGGAAACCTTCCATATGTTCCCATTTGACTCCATTTTGATGGATCTCTTAATCCTTTTTAGTCAAGATCAAGTTTGAGACCCTAAGAAGCCTAATTAGGCCTAACTCCTTGTAGCCTTTTCCAGAGACATTTTCCCAATTATTTCAAAAATTTCCCAAAGAACTTGAAAAAATAATCCCACATTCAGATACCCTTTTTCATTTCATAAAGGATTTTGAAAGTTTTAGTCTCCTAAGCCCTTCGTACATAGGGTTCCTATTATCTAGGACCAATAGGGCTAATAGGCCTAATTAGTAGGACCTGACTATTTTCTTGTTCAAAACTCAACCAAATGGATTGGTGAGTTCGTAAATCTCTCAAAAAAGTAAGATTAGGTCATATCCCACCTATTTCTACTCTTACCCCATACTTTACTTTCCTTCCCCTCATGAAATGCTCACTTTTTCATCTCCAAACCTCTAACCAGGCACTGTTAGCTCGCCTAGGGCTTGGAACTAAAAATAGCAACTCAACTCCACAAGACTCCTACCTCTACATATGTACATAATAATGACTCCCCTAACATATCCACCTAGCCTTAGGAATATCCCATGGTTAGATCTCATGGGGGAGCCATGAAAAGACAAACTAGTTAGGACAGGACCAGTGAGCTTCCTAAACTAAAAACAATTTATCTAAGACCTTAGACTAACTCAAAACAACTATCTTACTGAATGGAAAATTCTTAGAACTATCCTATGAACACAAAAATATCACTAGTTCAAAGGTTTTACTCCATCTGATAGCATTATCACAAGGAAATGCTTGGGTTCTTCACAAAATCAGAGTTGCAAAGCTATATTCAAAAAGCAATATTTCTTACAATCATCACTACTGATGAGATTCAAGTCTCTACCTACATTAGATGCCATCTTCCATGTTTTTAGGGACCATTGGTCGATATCCCACTCCTATCTTCTAGTGGGATCCAAAGTAACCAAATGTTGCATGCAAGATTTGCAATTATTGCAAATTTTGTCATGACAACATAGTAACAACTTTTGGCATCTTTGCCATTATGCCAACTTCTTAAGTTTTAGGGCCTCTATCCTCTATATTTTGAGGAACCAATGTCATTAATGGCCTCCAAGCATCTCTATGACAACATTTATGTGTTTAGGACACATTCAAAGCTCAAATCCATCACTAATCTTCTAAGCCTAAGAAAATTAAAAAGCTACTAACAATGACTATTTTGGTGACCTTAGTCCTAATGACTAACTCACCTAGTCCACAATGCAATGACCTTCTAAGGTCCAAAGTAAACAAACTATCTTGACTTGGCCAATGTCAAGTACAAGGCAAAACATCACAACTATGGAGGTTAGCCTAGGTGTGCCCCTACACCAATTAATTGTGATTATACAATGCACGAAGATCAATTTGTCACACGATCAACAATCAAGATAATTCAAAGAGAATATCTGAGAAACAAATTAAGCGATTGATGAAAGATTGTTATTTCCAATAAAAACACCAAGTACTGAGGTAAAAGTGACACAGTCACCAAGCGGAAAAGTAGATCTAATAGTTTAAATAATTTATCCATGACCTAATGCATAAGATTAAGAGGCAATAAATCTTATACTTAAAGGATGATTTATAGAAAAGAATCAACGAAGATGACAAAGGAGAAAAAAAGACAGAGTACAAAGAAATTTGATATTGTTAAAGGAGTTATATTTTTATCAGAGCAGAGCACATTGAGTTGATATCTAGCTATAATAGAGAAAATCTAAGTAGTGTTACAGATTGTAGTTGAGGCAACACAATATTTCAGAGCATATAGAGTCAGATCAACATTTTTTATTGATGCAATATAACATACATTGATAAGTTGTTAATACTATTGTATTGAGAGCTAGAAATCACAATACTGGGTAAATATTAACCGATCTGATATTTGTAAAACCTTTAACATGGTACATCTATAAGTGTAGATATTGTAAAATCCTCTAACTAGGTACACCTAACAAGTCTTTTTATACTCTTAACTAGGTAAGCTATCAAAATGGCTAATCTTTGTAAGCTCTAACCGAGCACCCTTTGTATTGTAGTTAGTGAAGGTTGTGGGTGTCATCCCCAACATAGTTTTGTCCTCTAACCAAGGATTTCTGCGTAAAAAAATTGTGGAGCTATGAGTTTATTTACTTGAATTTTTGGATGTTATGTATTACAAGCTTTATACTAGTTTCATTTCAAGTTATTGAATTCGGTAAACAACAAGCAACAATATATGGTTACAGACAATTTCAGTTATAAAAGTTTTTGTGGTACTGATTCACCCCTCCCCTCTTAGTCCCAACTTTCCATAGTCATTCCAACAATTGGTACAAGAGCTACTACTCTTAAGTTATAAGGTTTGACCACATGAGAGTTAAAGATCCTAGTCATGGAAAGTTTTAGGCAATTCAAAAGAATTGATGGTCTTGAATCTGAGTTGGAAAGTGCAAGAGAGTTAATTATTTATTTGAAGAAGAAACTTGAGAAGTCTCTAAGGGTTAGATTGAAAATATATGATGAACTAAAGGTTACACAAGAACAAGTTGATACACTTGAAACAACATTTAAAGGCAGTGTTACTGATGAGTCCAAGACAACTATAAAAGAACTACTGGAAAAGAATGATACACTTACCGATCAATTGGACCTAATGAAGAAAGATCATGAAACCAACATGATAAGAATGACTGAATTGATTGGAATAAAAAGGATTGATGAAGATAAAAAGAAAATGACAGAAGATGATAAAAGACAAGTTGAAATGAAGCTATTAGAAAAAGATAGTGAGATCATGAGAATGGCACAAGTTCACAATGACATGACCGATCAAATTCTAAGTGAAAATCAAGATAACACCATAAAAGAATTTGAGAATCAAGCACTGAAAGCTGAAATTATAAGAATGGATCAAAGACTGAAAGATGAAATTGCAATACCAAAAAGAAATGAAGAAGCACTAAAATATCTGGATCAACAATTCAGGAATCAGAAACAAAGGAATGACAAAACATGAATTGGATTCAAAGAGGACAACACTACCAAGAAAGGAGAATCATCAAAAGAACATAAAGATGAAAGTACTACACCCCCACCAAGACAAAATAAGCTAAGTTGTAATTATTGTGGGAATCTTGGACATACTGCTAATGTCTCGAGGAGTAGGAAAGGTAAATTATCAAGTACACCTAAGTTTGATGGTTATTGTTTTAGATGCAATAGGTATGGACATCAAGCATTTGAATGCAGAACTAATATTGCTAATAACACAAGGAAACCTAAGTGTTTTGGTTACTACAAGAATTGTAATAATTTTGGACATAAAGAGTGCAAAATAAATAAAATAAATGACAATTGGAAGCCTAACTGAGAGAATGCTAAAACCAATCGAGCAGAAATTTCCATACCATGGGACTATAATACAAGAATTTCATGTTTATCTTATGGAAGGTATGTACACATTGCTGCAAATTACATGTTGATGCATGGAAGGAACAATAGAAGAGCATGGAGAAACCCTGGCATGATATTTTTTCATTGTCATAAGGTAGGAGACCTTGCGAGGAATTCTAGATACCGAGGTGGTGCACCAATTGAAGATGAACCTGAAGTAAAAGCCCTTACTACTGTTGAGGAAATCTGAGAACAAATGAACAAAATCAACATCATCCGACAACACAGACTGCACCATCTCTACCGAGTTGATTGCACCAACCTCTAGCTAGTTGGTGAGAGGTATGTAGGAACTACATGCTTATAATAAATACTATTTCAATTCCTAGAATTAGAGTTTAGATCCATATCAGCATATTGAGATGCAATTGGATGAGTTGTATAAGTTTTTAATGAATATTGTTATATATATAGTTTTTTTTTTAACTCGGTCAAGCAAAGTAACTATACAGTTGGTATAAAGTTAAAAGGGGACTCAGAAAGCACATTTAATGCACATTAATAGAGCCATTGGAAACCCTAATCATGGAAAAAGTATAAATAGGTCATTTTTCAAATCATTAGAGCCTAACATTTTAAGATCATTGAGCACATTTGCAGAGTGACTATCCCGAGTGAATTCAATCAATTACAAGGTATTTCTAAATCTATGCAAGAGTATTGAGAAAAATTTGAAAATATTTACTTCATTCCAAGTTGAATTTGCAAAGTCATTTTTAATCAAAGCATTCCCTAGGTTGTTTAATCGAAGTATTTGAAGTTATTCATGGCACCAAAGTTACATACACCTATAGTTGTGAAGGAAGTAGAACCATTAAATTTGAAATATAAGCTACCCCTTGCTAAAGCCACTGAAAAAAATATGACGGGAGCCCTATCTTTGATTCTGCTGAGATTTATATTAATTAAATATGTCAACACATTTATACATTTTAAGATTGAGGATTTGTGCGAAGCAGAGATAGATACATCATTCAACAAGTTGTGCGAGAATGGGAAAGTGAAGGATGAACATATTCACCTAGAAGAAAAAGGTTTGACACACATTGTTCACTTACTAAGGATTTTTAAGATAGAATGGTACTCAACTGAGTACATGACCAATTCATGTGGTTGGATGAGCCTGTCAAGATCACTAAGGCCCCGTTTGTTTGCAGGAATTTGACCAGAATTGGGTGTGGGACTTCCGCTTTTTCCCGAAATCCACCGTTTGGGACTCTATGTTGCAAACCCAGTTTAGGCCCTAAAATGGGTGGCACCATCTTCCAGGCGAATAGGTGGAATTCAAAATGAAATCTAGGTTTTAGGAAATTATGAACCCAGTTTAATTTTGCCGTCAGGTCCGTGATCTTCAAAACACGAAGATGCAAAATTGAAATTTCAAAACCTGATTTTGTGATAACCAGGCTTTGAATCAAATTCCAATTCCCCAAACAAACAAGGCCTAAGGACATATTACATTTCATTACTAGATTCCCCATCACAGATTAGCCGAAGGCCACTAAGAAAATTGAAAAGGGTAAGCTCATCGAGCTCACTAAAGCACAATAGGATGGCAGAGGGATGAGGATATCCAAAGTTACAGACCCTAAGTTATGGTATGCTTGTAATATCTTATCATATTGAGTGTTCCAATCATCCTGAGTGGATAGTGTACCATGTGGAGCAGTAGATTTGGCATACAAGCTAGTAAAAAAAGGACTTAAATTGGATGTATGTGAAATATTTCTGAAGCAATTAGAAGACAATATGAACACAATCAAAAAAGCAAAGTCTAACACACTGAAGTTTGGTTCATTATTGGTATGTATTTTCTTATATTGTCAAAATTTATTTCCCTCCATTGGAGATGTAGTTTGGATCCCCAGAAGACTTATTATTTATTAGATAAATGACTATATACAAAGTTTAGGAGATAATTTGGATGATATAATGTCTGAATATTTTCTAAATTTCCAAACAAGATTGCACAAGAGGTATAGGATACCACCTTAACTAGTTGCAAAGTATCAAGATAATATATGTCTTGAGATTGACACTGACACTTGTATTATAAAGGTTGTTGATCCTAGAACTGAATGGATACAACCGACATGATATGAACTGGATATTGATATTTGATCACAACAGATTGAAGCACTACTTGCTAAACCTGTTGATCCCAAAGCTAAGAGGTATGACACTTATGAAGAAGTGAAAGTAAGGAATAAGCATAACATTGTGATACCTAAAGTAGTCAAGAAGACAAGAAAAAATGATTGATAATATATCTAAGATATTAAGAGTGGATGAGACAAGTGCTAAAGACACAAATGATGAGAAAGATGTTGTTGTTGCTGACAAAAAATAGGCAATTGCAACTTCACCGAGCACAAGAGGCACTGGAAGAAACACCATATCTTCAATGAAACCAAAGGAAAAGGTAACTGCAGAGATGTCTCAACTGAAAGAAAGAAGATACATGAGAACCCAAGGAGGAAACCCAATTGTACCTTCATGGAGGAAGCTAATACTTGAGGATAAAAGTGAAACTGAATCAGATAAGGAAGCTTAGTCAACACCTGTAGCATATTTGTCAAGAGTTCCACAAAGTCTAGATGATTTTCTGGAAGAGCTAATTAATATAAGAAGACTAGGAGCTTTTAGGAAAGAAAAGTATGAGAAAAGGAATGATGAAGATAAGAAAAATATTAAAGAAGTTATGGTGGTAATACTAATGAGATACAAATTGACTCCAATAGAGCTAGCAAATAAGATACTAGAAGAGTTGTATAATAAGATTGATGAAATATGGAAGTATGCACTTAATGTTGAAAGAGAAATGAGAGAGAGGTCACTTTTACATACTGTTCCTAACCTCGCACCATCTGAGATTAGTGAAACACTACAGAAATATGCAAGAAGATTTATAGTCAAGGGAAGAGCCCTAAGAATCATGAATGTTGATATACTATCTGTGCACAGGGAAAATGATGCAAATGGAGAGATATATTTGACATATTTACTACTGAGAAACCTGATGCAACAAAGAATCAAAGTGAAACTATCATTGATCAAGTCAATGAAAGCACATGCCAAATAGATCCAATTGATCTTACCATTGATAATGCAGAAGTAATCATTGAAGATGCATCAAAGGATATTGATCCTAGAAATGAGTTTTTACAGGATGAAGATGTGGAATTTCAAGTACTAGACACCGAGTACATGGATGTAGATGTTGCATCATTGTAGAGTACTGATCCTATATTGGTACAAGTACAAAGTTATTCTTCTATGCAAATTGTTACTGTTGAAGTTACACAAGTTATGAAAACTAAGCCACCAGTTGACACTGGAAATATAAATGTTGATAAGCCAGAGGCTTCTGAGACTGAACATAAGTGCTCTATCACCTAGTAAATCACTTTTCTATTTACCCACAATTTTAGCCCATTTTGGAGCCTCTAAAGTCTCCAAATCTGAATTTTTTTTTTAGCAATTTCCAAAAATGGAAAATTGAATATCTTCAAATCTGGACATGATCTTGCAACAAAAATTTATCTACATGCTTATCTCACTCATTCGAACCTTTGTGGAAAGAAAAGAGAAAAATCATGCTAAAACAAAAAACTTACTATAAATAGTAATTATATGTAAATATAAGGTTGAGACAAATTTTCCTAATAATCCCACACTTGTTGAGCATCTTGCAAGAGAAAAGGGAGTATCTACACCATAGTTTAATTACTAGGGGCCATGAGACCCATAGAATATAAACACCATCTGAACTTCTTTATGCTCATAGCCTTACTTACTAAATCTAAAACACTCATCAAAGTCTCTACCTTAAATGAAATTCACCCTGCAATCCTTGACCATATCTCTAAATAAAATATACAAAACCTCAATGTGCTTGGTTCTGGCACAAAAATTTGATTTCTTTGCTAGGTAGATCATACTCTGAATGTCACAATAAACTGTTACTTCTCCTTGTTTTACTCCAATATGTTGACACAATCTATTAAGACAAATGACTTCTTTACAAGCATTAGTAGCTACCATATACTCAACTTCATTAGTGGACAAAGAAACTACAACTTTTTTCATACTCATCCAATTGATTGCACCACCAAATAATGAAAACACACAAGCATTGGTGGATCTGCTATCAATATCATCTTCCCAATCTAAATCCACCTAACCATGAATATAAAGAGAATTTTTATCTCTTATCACATTACCATGATAAAATAAAGAATACCCTAAGGTACCCTTCAAATATTTGAAGATTATTTTAATTACATTCTAATGAAATCTACCAAGATTAGACATATAACTAGAAATAAATTCCACTGCTTAGGTAAGGCTTCTTCATGGAAATGAATAAGAATAGAGTTTGAAAGGCACAATTTAATTAGGCCCTTATCTTTATGATCCATAACATAATTTTAGTAGCCTCAATCATATTTGTAAGTCTTAAGAAATCATCATCAATAATATTCTATAGATATTGATTTATTAATAGATCCTCCATCTTTAACATCCAAATTTCAAAATTGTTTCTTGAAAATTTATCCACCTCTATTCTCCCTTATGAAATTTCCATCTCAAAATTATTGCAACAAGATCAAAAGTATTCTACATGAGTTCTCACTCGATACTAGATTAGTTCAAAATTCCAATATCTCACAATTGAAATTATTGACCATCTCCACAATGGTCATATCATCGCAAAGGAGACCCTCATGTTCATCTCCAAAGCTTAATCTTACCATTCACTATTTGTGGGATGATCAACTTTATTGGCAACCTACCACGTGGCATCACCACTCACATTTGAGGAGCCTTAACCAAGTGGTCTCCAAAAATGCCTGCCATGGTGACATGTGTCATTCATGATCACTTCACAAAAGATGGGCCCCACTCTCCTATGCATCGACATTGAATGATCACATCCAAAGGAAAAAAATATCAAGATATCTTTCCAATTACAAAAATGTCGACTCCTGGAAGTAAAGAAATTTTTGTCAACGTCATTTATGTAATGACCTATGAAAAGATACAAATGTTGCTCTTTAAAAATATTGTTCGATTTCAAAGGGTGTTTTTTATTCAAACTAAGGAAGAGTGAGGTTTATATAAGCCATGGTGTTCAACTTATTAAGTAGGATGTACATATTATTTTTTTGTATCTATGGGCATTTGAGCTAGCTCTTTAGTGCAATTTTTGCATGAAAAAAAAGTTTTCTTTCATTCACTTGTTATTCTTGTATGCATTCTATAGTCTCCATGATTTGTGGTTTGATTTTCGGTCTTTGCATGTTTACTCTTAATAAGGTTTTAAGATTGTTCCTTTGTCACATTTGTCTACTTATTAAGTTGTGAGTACAATGCTAATATATTTCACACCTAGCCCTAGCCATAGACACTGACCTTTACATCCTTTACGTCTATGGGAATGTAATGTTTTATGCGGGTTCACCAACCTCCATTTTTCCTTTGCATGAAGGTTGGATTGTGCCCTTAATGGTCTGTGTACCTGAGTAGAAGGTTAATTAAGTGTTTTTTTTTGCATCCAACCTTAGGCGGGAGTGGTTCTATTCTAGACCAAGCCACTTCCCATACTGTGTCTCTCACTTGCGGTGATTTCATATATGCAGGTTTCTGCTTGTCCTCTCTCAGACCCTTGCACCTGCACCATGCCTATTCTCAAGGGAGGGTGGTCTGGAGTCAAAGATTCTAATGTTTTGATAATGTTTCATTATGAGCCTTCAAAATTTTGAGAAAACCTTGGGGCATCACCTTGTAGCATAGATTTTCCTTTTCTTGTTCATTTTCCCCTTTTCTCAGCCCAGGGAATTAAGAGTCGGCTTCTAAAATCTGAGAGGTTGTTCTACATAGCGTACTAGGTCCCACATATGTATAACTTCTTGATTGTTCTTATCTAGGAATGAGCCTCTTAGAGATCAACATAAACCAAAGTGATCAGGCTCTAATAGCACTTGTATGGAAATTAAGGTAGAGGAAAAAATTTCTACACTAACCTTGAAATAGGAAATGTAGAAAACACGTTGAACACATAAATGAGTTGTAAAAGGGAGTTACACATGAAATTATATGTTTTGACACCTCATAGGACATCTTTGACTAGAGATAATATGGATGACACATTTTAGGTGGGTGTTGTAAAAGGGAGTTACACATGAAATTATATGTTTTGACACCTCATAGGACATCTTTGACTAGAGATAATATGGATGACATATTGTTTGAGGGTTTCATATATTATATCTCCTATATATATATTAGGCGTACAAGATAGAGGTTGTGTGTAAGAGTTTGATAGCTATTGAGTTATCTTTGGATCCCTTTTTAGTGATACTCTTGTTAGAATCTTTCTCTACAAGTATATTTAAATTTGTTTTATATTTTGGAATAATATATTAGGCAGCTTTAAAGAATGCAGTTTTCTCCCAAAAGGGTTTGTTAGGAATAACATTCCACAAGCACAATTGAGAGGGGGTGGGGGGGTAAATCAATTGTGATATAGAGTATTAAAATTTATACTTTTATAAACCAAAACTTTGATACAAATGATAACACAGTAAATGCCAACACAATAACACAATACTTGTTGTTGAGGAAACCCCGTTAAAGGCAAAAACCTAGTGGGAATTAGCACCCACAAATAATGTACTGAGAGTATAGTATCCCTGTTAAAGGATTTATCCCAGTTAGGAGCTTATTACAATATTACAGTCATATTCGCTGTTAGAAGACATACCCTGTTAGGAGTCAAGAAAACTAGTAGGCTCACTGCCCAAGCATACTGCCCAAAGAAGGTTAAAGCCACCCTCAAGGATTCACAATCTGAACAAGTGTATCTAAGAAATATACAATCCACTGAACTGTCTGATAGCAACTATCTTTGCTTGGTTAGTTCGAATGAAGTATTCTTATCACAAAATCTACTCTACATCTAGCAGCAAAACAAGCCTTGCAACTTACACTTCTCTACCTTTTAATCTCTACCACATCTTTCCAAAAGAAAAGATCACTCATATATACCCTATTATGATAATTCATTAGGTCGGCCAATTAAGCTTTCCCAAATGCACAAAAAATTAATTAGGTAGGCCAATTAGGCTTTCCAATATACAAATATTTGTTTAACCCCTTGATAAGATACAAATGGTACCTATAAAAATTAAACATCAATTACAATCCATCAGTTATACTCCAAGACTTGCAATCCACTCACAATTCATAATATACGCTACATGTTTGAAGTCGGCCACCAAAATGGGTCTCCTCCAAAATACATGCCACAGTTGACATCACCAATACTTTCACAAATATTAATTAGTAAAAGACATTCTTCAATGCATCTTTAGTCATCCCATAAGTTTTCATACAAATAAACATCTTCATCTGTAAGATATACGCAAAATACAGAGACCTGCTCTATCAAGCATTACTGTCACAGTATAGAAACTAGTCTTCACTAAATTATCTGTAACATCACCAATATGTAACCTCAAGTAAAGTGACCTTAGGAATAAGGTCATTACATATCTGTCTCCATATCCTCATCTTTGATCATTCTAAAACATCCGTATAGTGTCCGTACACTTCTGTTAGTCAAATAACCAGTCTATCATCTACACAGAAACATATGTTGACATTAGTGACAAAACATGAATATCAATAGCATGAATAGTATCCAAATATGATATCATCCAACAATCTCCCCCTTTTGCATTGATGGAAACATATGGGAAAATCCATCAACCCAAAAGTACTCTCTCTCAATACAATCTTCTCAATATCCTCAACACAAAATCTCCCCAAAACAGTAGGGATTTTCACATAGAATCTTTCCCCCTTTGGAAAAAATGGAAAAGGGTGCCATAACTCATCTGTAGTCTTCTATAAGGTGTATTTTTTTCAAATCTTCATGTCTAGTAGCTAGGTGCAAAATCACCCAAGTGCACCAGTATTCCAGCAATTACTCCCCCTGAGGAGTAAATCCATACATCAAGTCTAGAAAGTGATATAGCTCTGAAAGCCACTAGACTAATGCATACCTTGCATTAATTAATTTTCACAAGGAGGGGCTCTAACCCCAAGCATGCTTCTGAGATACTCAAAAGCATCTTTTGGCAAAGGTTTTGTAAATATATCTGCTATCTATTCCTTGGTGCTAATATACTCCAGTTTAATCTCTTTCTCTACTACCTTCTCCCTCAAGAAATGATACTTAATTGAAATGTGTTTAGTCTTTGAATGCATTACTTTGACATATTCACTATGCTAGTGTTATCACAATGGATAACCATTGCCTCTTCAAAAATTATTCCAATGTCCTTCAACATTTGTTTCATCCAAAAAAATTATGTGCAATTTATTGCAGTAGCAACATACTCTGATTCCGCAGTAGATTGAGAAATGCAGTCCTGCTTCTTACTTAACCAAGAAAAAAAAAATTCCCAAGGAAAAATGCACCACCACTTGTTCTTTTTCTATCATCCACATTACCTTCCCAATCAACATCAGTATAAGCCTGAAAAATAAAGTCATCTAATTTTTCATACCATAATACATATTCTATTGTTCCTTTCAAGTATATGAAAATTCTTTTCACAGCAGCAAGGTGTGTCTCTTTAGGATCTTCCTGATATCTTGCCACAATTCCAACTGCATTGGTAATATCTGGTCTAGTGCAAGTTAGATATTGTAGACCACCAATCATAGATCTATAATTTGTCTGAAAAACACTTTTAGTCTGATCATTACTAGTCAGTTTGTAACTAGTCACCATAGGTGTTCCAACAGGTTTACAATCTTCCATTACAAACTTCTTCAAAATTTCCTTAAGATACTTTTTTTGAGATATAAAAATTCCATTCTTACTCTGACTGATTTGAAAACCAAGAAATAATTTCATTTCACCAATCATTGACATCTGAAATTCATTTTACATTTCTTTAGAGAACTTGTTACTCATCTTATCATTGCCTCCAAAAATGATATCATAAACAAAAACTTCTATGATTAAGATTCCATCTTCATCATTTCTTAAATATAAATTACTATTTGCATTACCTTTTTTGAAACCAAGATGAAGTAGATACTTGTCTAGTCTTGCATACCATGCTCTTGGTGCTTGTTTCAGTCCATACAATTCTTTATTCAACTTACAAACCACGTCTTCATCTTCTATCAAAGGAAATCCATCAGGTGCTCAATGTATACTTCTTCCAGATTTCATTCAAGAATGGTGATTTCACATCCATCTGATATACTTTAAAGTCATTATGTGTAGCATAAGCAAGAAATAATCTCACAGCTTCCAACCTAGAAACAAGAGCAGATATTTCTTCATAGTTTATGCCTTCTTGTTGCAAGTAGCGTTTACACAGTAGTCTAGCATTGTTTCTTACCATTGTTCCTTCCTCATCCATTTTATTTCTGAAAACCCATTTAGTTCCTATCACATTTTTGTTCTTAGGTCTTTTAACCAATTCCCAAGTATTTTTTTTCTTTATCTGTTCAAGTTTTTCTTTCATAGCATTAGTCCATGATTCATCTCTAAATGTTTCATCAGTATTTTTTGGTTCAACTTGAGAAATCAAACAAATTTCATCTCTAGTTCTAGATCTAGTCATCGTACCTTTACTTGCATCACCAATTATTTGATCTTCAGGATGATTCTTTTAACATACCTTGGAGTCTTAGGAGTCTCAATAGTCTTAATTAATTCATCTTCAACCTCATTATCAACCATCAAAGGTTCTTCAAGTTCAACAGTGACCTCTTTCATCTCTTTAATCTGACCACAGTCATATAATATTTCCTGAATTTGAAACTTTTCTTCTATCCTCACATTGGCGCTTTCAATAAACTTCCTCAATCTCAAATTGAAATATTTATATGCTTTTCTCTTAGTAGAATAACCAAGAAAGATTCCTTCATCACTTCTAGCATCAAACTTCCCTATCTCATCATCTCTTTTGATATAACATTTACTTCCAAATATTCTAAAATATTTTACAGCAGGTGTAGGATCAAACCATAAATCATAAGGACTCTTACTTGTACCTTCTATGATCTAAATTCTGTTCAAGGTGTACATAGTAGTACACACAACTTTTCTCTAATGAACATGTGACACATTTGCTTCCAACAACATAGTCCTTGCAGCATCTAATATAGTTATGTTTCTTCGCTCTGTTATCCCATTCTATTGTGGTGTCCTAGGATCTGATGTCTGTCTGTATATTCCATGTTCTTCATAGTAGGTATTAAATGAATCTGATGTAAATTATCCACCTCTGTCTCATCTTAAACATTTTATCTTCAAACCATATTCATTTTCAACTTTTGCTTTAAATTACTTGAATTTGTCAAATGCTTCAGATTTCTCTCTCAAATACGTAACCCACATCATTCTAGAAAAGTCATCAACAAAAAGTATAAAGTACCTCTCACCATAATAATATCTTTTTCTTGTAGGACCACACAGATTTGTATGCACCAGATCTAATTTTCCTTTTGCTGAATAAGATTTGCTTCTAAAGCTGCTTCTGTTCTGCTTCCCCATAATACTCTCTCTACACATAGTGTTAGATGGATTTACAATCTTAGGTAGATGTGTTACAACATTATTCATACTTGCCTTCACAATGTAATCAAAGTTAACATGACAAAATTTTATGTGCCATAGCCAACTATCATCAACCTTCGCAATAAAACAAGAAACTTCAGATGTATTCATTTCAAATACATTACCTCTAGATTTAGTACTAGACATGATCAAATCTCTTTCTTTACTTCTCATAGAGAATTTCCCATCAATAAATTTCAATTGATAACCTCTGTCCACTAACTGCCCAACACTCAACAGATTAGGCTTAAGTCCATCAACAAGTAATACATTGTCAGTATTAGTCTTTCCATCTAGAGAAATAGATCCAACACCAATGATAATCTTAGGACTATTGTCACCAAATATAAATACACCACCATCATATCTTTTTAGACTCACAAATTTATTTTTATCTCCAGTCATATGATGTCAACAACCACTGTCTATAACCCTTTCAGATTTCTTTTCAACACAGGATACTAAGGATATTTCTTCATGTATAGGTTCATCATCCTTTATAGCAATAAATCCAATTTATCATAGTCAGCATCATCATCAGAAACACCCTCATTAGCATAATAACATTCCTTGTCTTTAGGATACTTTGATTTGTAGAACCTAGGTTTATGCTTAGGAACCCTTGTAGGACATCAAGATGCAAAATGACCAATCTTGTTGCATGAAAAACATTTCAAAGGTAATTTTCATTCAAATTTACCCTTACCTCTCTTTTCTCTTCTAGCGATCAGTGCTACCACTTCATCTAGATTTCTTTCTTCCTCCTGTATCTGTTCCCATTCATCAACATAGTCTCCAAGATCTTCTCTCAAGTTACTATTGCTGGTGCTCGAAATTCTAGATAAGGTCTTTTTGTTTCTATGCATGGTTTCCTTAATGCTAACTCAACTTTAGGTAAAGAATCTCCCAATTCTGTGGCCTCAAAAGTAGTTATCTTTCTAATCAACATCTCTCTAGTGAAGTTTGGTGTCAAAGGTATAATCTCCTCTCTAGCTTGTACTTTAGTTCTATGTGTAGGTGTCAAAGATTTGAGAATCTTCGCAATAAATTCTTCCTCAATGTAAGTACCTCCAGAGTTTCTAATGCCAGTAACCACTTCTATAATTCTCTGTCCATATGCCCTAATGTTCTCATCTTCTCTCATTTTCATTGATTCCATATTTTTCTTCCAGTTTTGTAATTTTTCCTATTTTGTAAACATATCTCCTTCATACAATGCCTCCAATCTTGTCCAAATCTCATGTACAGAGTCCAAGTATTTTACTTCTGTGAATTCACCTTCAGAAAGTGCACTGATCTATGATTCCCTTGTGACCATATTACATGAAAATAGCTTCTTATAATCTTCAGTAGCTTTCTCCAATTAATCCTCAGTCGCTATCTTTTCATTCTTTTTCTTGATCATCCAGTAGTCAATTCCCAAACATAGCAAATCTGTTCTCATCTTGTTCTTCCAACTAACAAAGTTTTCAGGATCAAATTTTAGACTATCCTTCCTATAGTAAGTCATCTTTAGGATCAACTCAAGTTGTTAAGCTTTCTCTCTAAGGACCAGTAGCTCTGATACCGATTGTTAGGAATAACAGTCCACAAGCACAACTGAGAGGGGGGGTGAATCAGTTGTGATATAGAGTATTAAAATTTATACTTTTATAAACCAAAATTGCAATGCAAATGATAACACAGTAAATGCCAACATAATAACACAATACTTGTTGTCGAGGAAACCCTGTTAAATGTAAAACCCCGGTGGGAATTAATACCCATAAATAATGTACTGAGAGTATGGTATCCCTGTTAAAGGATTTAGACCTGTTAGGAGCTTATTACAATATTACAACACATAGTCACTGTTAGAAGATAGACCCCATTAGGAGTCAATAAAAGTAGTAGGCTCACTACCCAGGCATACTGCCTCAAGAAGGTTAAAGTCACCCTCAAGGATTCACAATCCCAACAAGTGCATATAAGAAATATATAATCCAGTGAACTGTCTGATAGCATCTGCCTTTGCTTGGTCAGTTCCAATGAAGTATTCTTATCACAAAATCTAATATGCATCCAGCAACAAAACAAGCCTCGTATCTTACACTTCTCTTCCTTTTAATCTCTACCACATCTTTCCAAAATAAAAGATCACTCATATCTACCCTGTTAGCACTTTTTTCCTGATTTTATCAAGGAAAAGGCTAATTAACGAGGATCAAACAATCCTCCTTCACTTCGAGCTCAAAGGCTCAAGCGGGTGCACCTATTGGATTCACTTCTTTAAGTGAATCATGGGATGGATTCCTGCCCATCAAACTATATTTGACAATCATTTAAAGCTCTTAAAAAAGAAAAGTAAAATGATTTGAATTTTATGAATTTGATGATGAGAAATACATAACCAGCAAAGACCAGTGCCTTATCTATTGGGAACAGAGTCAAATAAAGATACATAAAAAAACCCTCTAATTTTAAACATACATAAACCGAGTGAAGTGCCTTACAAGTCTTCTTTTCACTTCAATACCCAGACATCAGATTCATGTGCAATCCTTGAATTCTCAGAACTTGTATTCAAGATTGACTCCCTCCTTGAGAGAAACTCAAACATGAATTCATAGCTACCTTATAACCATTATATTAAACTGCCTTACAAGTTAATACACAATAATTCAAACAAGACACACAAAGACATCATCAATATGGATAAGGATTCTATTGCTTTTCATTAATTGTTCCTGATTCAATAAATTCTAAGACAAAGAACTCAAAAACAGGACTCGGAATCAGAAAGCTGCCCAACAACATTGATTTCACCATCTATGTACAATTGAGAAGAAGAAAGATATAGAGAATTGAAAAATCAATTTTCAGCCACTGGCACCTGTCAGTTCTCCCCAAAATATTTGAAACTGCTCTCTTCTTCAAATACCAAAATTTGATTTGATCTACACTCAAATGGATTGCAAAATTGAAATCCTCATCCTAGGACCTTTCCAATGGTATATGACACTTCATATTCAGCCTCCAGGAGCTTCCTGTAATATCCAATTGAAATTATCTCCAATAATATGAAAACTATGCAAATTTTGAATAAATCAAAATACTGCACTTTAAATTGTATCCTATACTCAATTATTCCTTTATTCTGTACAAGTAACCAGATTGCCACATTGCACCTCCTAATTGGTCCATAGGTCCACCTATGCACTTGTGTCATCCTGCTCTGACTGGCCTGCCACTTGACCTCTGCAAGTGCGCGACTAACTGCTAGTGGTTATGACACACACTCGCGACATATTTTTCTAACCACCACTAACTGGCGCGAGTGCATGATACTAATTGTCACCCACTCACATGCATTTTTTTTTATCTACCCAAGCCTCTATGATTTCACAATGAGCTTAGCCTGCCTTCTCTGCAACGACTATAGCGTGTCACCCTCTCGCGGACTCATGAACATATTCTCTGATCTCCCTTCTCTGTCGCGAGTGCGCGACTAGCCACCACATGTCCACCATGTCACTGGCATCTTTGCACCACCTTACCTACAAAATTTGTACTCAGATGATTGGGCATGCTTCCCAAGGCACCACTCCCCATGCCTTTGGAGATTCTCCTCTTCATTCTTCGTATTACCTTGTGTAGCCTTTACCTTTTAAACAACTCAAATTTTCATTCTGAGATCAATGTGAGATATATGTTCTGTAGGTTTTTAAAGATTCACCACTTTTGGTGCCCAAAATATGGGGCCCACAGCATTCTTCATGCTACTATCCAAGGGCCCGTCGATGGGCCTCTTGGTTCTTTCTTCAAACACTACTCTATGCTTGGTTGTATTTAAACATCTCAGATATCCCTCCCACCATGAATGTGGGATAATTTGTCAAGCTGAATTTTTAAATCTTATTACCCTTCTCATCAAACTCTATTTACCTTCGATACTGTCAAGGCATTCATGCTCACACCCAAGTACCCGCTGGCCAAGATCTTCTCTAACTCTTACTTCAAAATCCTTTTATGTGTTGTCATATATAAACCATTTAATATTACATCACGCAACGGATGTGGGATAAACATTTAAAGGTTTACACACAAAACAAAAACTCATGCACAATCCTCCAACCTTATACAACTTCTCCGCAAGCTTCCTCTTTACCTCATACGCAACCTTTTACTTTTTTTTAAACTACCAATTGCTTGGTCTCCTATGGCATTTACATCTGCCATTTTCATGCATTTGCATTGTGCAAGTTTTTCAAAACTGCGCAAGTCTTCCTTCTTTAAACTCTGCACAGCCTGTTATGTATATTGCGAGATGGAGATCCAATTAAAACATTGTAAACTCACATCATATTACATACATAATATCAATGATCCAATGCAACCCCTTTGGCATTTTTGCATTTCTTCATGCCTCCTGCGCAAACTCCTCCTAACCTTGTATTTACCTTTTTAAAACTTTTCATTGGGCTCCTTGCTGCTACGTAGCCCTTGAACTCTATGCACCTCCTGCTCCTTGGCATTGCACAAATGCAATGGTTTGAAGGTTAAAAAAAACAAACATCTCCCAAGTTTGAAGTGTAGCTTCCTTCTCCACTAGCGCAGGCCTCCTTGCTGTACTGCGTAGGTTTTCATGCATGTTGTGGCTCCCTCTGGTCAACGCACCGTCGAAGTGTATTTGCTTGAAGTTGTAAAGTTTTATCTTCTCCATGCTCTGGCTTTGATGTTTTACCACATGTCTGCGCAACTCTTTTTGGTTTTACACTTGCTGCTTGCATTTGGTTTAATAACAATGTTTTAATTCCCTAAATTTAGATGCAAGAGCTCTAGTTACTCCATGCAGCCCTCTACATTTTGCTTGGGTTTTATCTTTAATTTTCTTTCAAACTCCTCTTTTCCATAGCGCAACAATCCTTGCTACTTCATTCATGGTGCAACTTGTGCTTTCTGAATGTATATCTTTTGTTCCCATAGAATCTTCTTCATCAATCTCTTTAAATGGAACATTTTCTTTCTATGTTTCTCACTTCAATTTGTAGATATTTTGGAATCTAGTTGTTTGAAGAGTTATCATTTGCATTTTGAGGTAGCATCAGTCCTTTATTTCCAGGTTCTTCTTTGTAGGCATGTCTATATGGCGGTTCCCAAACTGTAATTATGGTTAAATGTGGTACAGAAGACTCCAGATGTACAATAACATTATTAAACAAGTCAAACTCCCACTTTCTGCCACACTTTTGAGGATGAAATTCATCAAGATTAAGATCTGGCATAAGATACTTGTTCACCATATTCTTCACAATTATGTCTGGTGTCTCTGGTTCAAATGCTTCTGAAGACTGATCAAATGTCACCATATGACCTCTGAAATAGGGAAGCATACAATTTGGTACACTAACACTCACTCTGTAAATTTTTTTTGCATAATGATTCCTGAAACGAGAGATTTTAATTTTCAAATTTGGCTACTTCATTATTTTTGCAAATGAAGGTGTTGAAACCTTGAAGAAATCTACCATGAATCCCCTTTTGAAAAAATTTCCAAAATGTATCCTAGGAGACTGCCAATGGAAGAACCTGCTCATTGAGATACAAAGAAAACATATGCCAGAGGGATTTTCCAAACACCTTTAGGATTGCAAGATATTAATAGTCAAATTGACTATTTCCAAACTGATTTGATCATGTATAGTAAAAAAGTGAGTAAACTGTATACGAGATAAGCCTTGTAGAAATACCAAATCATATCATAGAATCTTAGAAATCAACCCATTGGTTCATCTACACACTGGAAGTATAGATCAATGGGTAACCTGATATGGATGTCAACTAGTTACAAGATATGCATTTTTGAAAATGATTGTTCTGCAAAATCAACTCAATCAACATTGGCAATTTGCATAAATTTGTTTTAATTCTGATTTTACAAACCCACCAAATGCACACCTTAAAGTTTGAAAGTCTGGGAATAGACTTAATTTCACATAGGGACTATGAAACTCCAACTAGCCTTCTCTTATGTTCAACCGATCAACCGGCACTAATATGCAAAGTCAGCACTTCAAAACTTTCTAGACTCAAACACCGATAGAATGCAGAAATTGGTTTTGGAATGAGTTGAACAAAGTGGTCAACTGGATTGATCAAAGTCTAAAAATCTTCAGGAAAGTTCATTTTCATGTTTTCAATTTAGGGGAACATTCAATTCTACATGGATTTCAACCGAGTACAAATTGGAAGACCATAAAGTAGGACATTTTAGAATTCTGCATTTGACACTCAGGAAACCTGAATAAAATGCGAACGGAAAAGTTATGGGAAACCTGTCATCCGACTTCACAGGGATTTTCAAAAGGGAATAGAGGTTCAATATCATGCCTACAACACCTTGGACACCTCCTTAAATCATGGGTATCATTCTAGCCAAAGATATAAATATGCAAAGTAGGTCATTTGATAAAACTGGGCAATGTGCAATATGCAGATTTGGTTAAATGCCTCCAAATGGCTATCTCCAAAACATATCAAATCTGAAATATGAGAGCTGGATCCTATTATATTTTCTTAACAAAAGGTGAGGAACACATGTCCCAAGCGGTTTGTCCTAAAAAACATCAGGCCTCTTTTTGCATGCATTCAAAGTAAGCCTTCTCCGCAAGTTTTTAGGGGAGTATTCACCTTCCCTTAGAGAAATTTTCACTCAGTAACTCCAAATTTCTTCAAAATTTGAGAGTATTAACAGTGGCTCTATCTGGGGATATGTGCCCCATGTGGACATGTAGAGAATTCATAATCATTGGTAGAAGTAGACCACCCCAAAAAAAAATAAGATTTTTCTCTTCTCTCTTGTCTTTTCAAATACTGGGAATCCTTATTGAAAGAAAACACACCACATGACTGAAAGGAAAGCGATTGCACAAATATACAAATTATTTAGAAATGGCCCAAAGCCATGAAATTGAAATCAACATTTACCTCTGTCAAATATTTGATTTTGATTTCCATGTACTGAAGGTAAGCTAAAATTGCTACTTGCATCAGCATGATAAAAAATGCTGCCATGAATCTTCAACATATCAAAAAAAAAATAATCAACATCTTCACTATCATTAGGTGCTTGGAAATCACCAAAGTACTGAAAATGTTGATCATTATGTAACAAAAAATTGTCACACTCTTTACCACCACTGACAAGCTGAAAAGAAAAATATTTCATCTCCTTTAGATGGCTGGAATCAAACACATCGTGAACACTACTTTAAACCAAAGAATAAGTTTCATTTACAACAGTGATTTGCAAACTAAGATGAAATACTTTCAAACAAAAATCTGACTGCACATGACCACAGATAGCTTGTTGATCAAAATTTCTATCAGCATCTTGTAAAAAAGTATTGTAAATCAATGGTTCATTAATCAATTGCAAATCTGATAAAACATATTCAGATTGATCACTTTCTTCAGCATCATGATGCTCATAAGAATCCATTGTTGAAGACAATTATTCAATTGTGTATTGTCACTGATGTATACACAAATGTAGCGATGTTACACAAATGTCTATACCTGAACCGAGCACAGTCAGTGTTTGCCAAGCTCTCTCGGGCATTGAAGAAGACTCATATATCAACCAAGTGATTTTTAGTTCTAACCGAGTTCACTCAGGCAATACAATAACAATTGGGCATTGAAGGATTATAGTGTTAACCGAGTTATGAATTTAGTGCCATCCACCTAATAGCAGTTTACACTTTATGTTTAATTGGTTATATGCAGTTGAGAGACTTAAGTTTTATTATTTATTTGGAAGGTTATTCAAGCCGACTTGACAAGGCCTATCATATATATACTAGGTCAAGTTTGGATTGAATAAGCAGAAAAAAGGTAGAAGTGGAAGAGTTCTTTATTATGAAGAGTGAAGGTAAAATAAGATGGAATTCTGATTAAGGAAAGAACATCCAAACTGAGCTGCAATAGAATATTCGATTAGTGAGGATCCAGTTTAAAGCCAGAGCAGAGATCTGAATCAGCAAAGACAATTTCTTCTTCAAACAGGTCAATCCATTGTTACTCTCTAACAATTGTAGCAGTGATCCAAATCTCTTTACAGAGTAGACTAAACAGTCTTTCATAAATCCTCTCACAATGTGGCATTTCTATATTGAAGTGTTTGAACACGTCTAACAAGGCCACTCCTTACAGGGTGATTAAATTCTCTAACAGGGTCTCACCTAACAATGTGTTTTGTAACCTTTAATAGGGTTGGCTCCTAACAGGCTCACTTCAGAAGAGTGAAAAATAGTAACTAGTTGCAATTGGTGGTTTTCCCAAATTGGGTTTCCGTGTTAAATCTGAGTGTCATCTGTGCACATGTTATTTTATTTATGCTTTATGTTTGTACACTTAATCACTAAAGGATAATCACATTTAATATCTTAAGATTGCTTTGTTAACCTAGTAACAATGATAAGTTTGATTAAGACATCTAAGGGACTTGGATTTGTTTTTTTGGTAACTGATTCACCCCTCCCCTCTTAGTTACTCAACTCATTTCCAACAATTGGTATCAGAGATTTTGGTGCTTTCAGGGAAGGTTTCAAGGCCTAAACTAAAGATCAGAGATGTCTTACAGAAGGGAGATCCTTAATCTTAACAAAGACAACTTTGCTACATGACAAGAGTTGATGAGGCTACATCTATCTACTATTGGAGATACTGGTCTGCAATTCTGTTAGGGTCTATTTGAGTCACCATGTTAAAGTGTCCTTGACCCTTCGATATATTTAATCATTGTTTGGTTTCCTTCATTTTCAAAGCTTGCGTCAATGGGTATTTCAATGTCAATTTTGATCCTTGAGTTAATCACCGCAATGTTTCCAACTTGTCTTGTTGTAGTCAGCTCCCTTCCGCCAAGTATTGGAAGTCCTTCATCATTCATGAACCACTTTGAACCACTTTGAACCTTGGTTCAAAGTAGTTCAAAGAGGTTCAAAGGTAAAAACAACAGGTTCAGGAGGTTCATCAAGTTCAAGTGGTTCAATCTGGTACAAAAGGTTTAGTTCAAAAGTGCAGTTCACGAGTTTTCAAGTTCAACATGGTTCACAGTGGTTCAAGATTTCAGTGTGTCCAAGTTCAAGTTCTATTAATTCTGCAAGTTCAACGTTCAAAGGTTTAACTGGTTCAACAGTTCAATCTGGTTCAATAGTTAACTATTGACAACAGATTTAATTAATATTGCACAGAGTTTGGTATCATGATGTTGGATAAAAATGATGACAAATATCCATATGAAGGTTTGTGTGGAAGAGAATATCGAAACAATGAATCTCAATTCAAATAGGTGATTCATGTGTAAAATTTGACATAAAGAATGCTTAAAATTTTCAATGCAACCTGTAACCACGAATTTGGCAATGACAGAAAATACAGTTGTATTGCGGGGGTATAACTTTAAAATCCACTTAGCATAAAGAAAGATTCTATTTTGGATCAGCATGCCATCTGTCCATATATCATTTGGTTATCATTCCAAATATGTTATGTCATTATAGACTCTAAAATTCAAATTTTGTAAGGATATTAAAATTCATAGAAAAGAAATAAAGTTACCAAGACTGGGAAGTTAAAAAGATAAAAGGTGATTACTTAATTTTGGCAAGAATCAGTTATGAAAATTGAAAATGCCTCATCGAGAGGAAGGAAGGGATAAATTGGTAAAAGAAGAAGAGAGAAAGGCTCATCTGGTTTCTTTTTTTGGCTGCAGTCTGTGTTCTGCCACAATGGAGGAAAATGATTTCTTATTGTAATAGCCCGGGAAGAGTAGTTCTTTTTATTTTTTATTTTTCTGCTGTGTCTAGTTTTTTTGAGTCTGTGTGCTCAGTTTATATTGAGAAATAAAGACAGATACAAATTCATATGTGTATGGAGTTGTGTTTTCTTTTGATTACAAATTCTTATGTTTTTATAATCACTCTTAATGTATATTTCATTTTGACAAATAGAGAGATTGTATTTTCAGATCTATGTATCAGGAAAATCAATTCATTATAAAGACATTGTCTCTTCTCTTTTTCTTTTTTGTTTGTGAATGTGGGTGAATGATTTGTATATCATTCTCTTGCATTTATTTTATTATTGTGTTTAAATATTTCACATCTATTCATGTTTATGAATAGATGGATGAATGTGTGTTCCTTTATTGCTTTCTGGTTAAAAGCATGTCGGCATTCCAATTCATTGTAAATCTTTCTAAGAGGGAGCTGTACCTCTTAATTCAGAGGAAAGTTATCAATCTAATGATAACTTATCCAATTGTTAGTAGCATTTGTGCTTCTATTTGGGCATTGTGAGTCATTCTGTGTTATTATTTTTGAAGTGCAAATATGTTCACAAACAGATTTTTGGTGACTCTACTGGGGAAAGGAATCAAAGGCTAGTGTTACAAATAGTTCCTCAGTTATTTTTGAAGTATCTCTATGTGCAGGAGATTGGAAACTCTATTGATGACCATGCCGATTGTATAGTTCATGAAAAAGAAAAGGCCTAATCCCACCCTTATGGAAATCTATCCAATGCATGACAAAGTGGTGCACGAGTTCTTGGATAATTACAAAGAAAGCGTCTCTCGAGCTGTCAGAAATAACATCAACATTGAAGATGATCATGCAAGTACTCTTTTGTGGAATAGTCTCTATGCCCGATTCGACAAGCTAAAAGATTTGCAAGAATATGAAAGGAGACTGTCTCATCTTAAGAAAGAATTAGAGGTCAATGATGATGAAGCTCCGGTTGTCTCATCTCATTTTATCTCATCTAACTACCTAGTTTTGAGTGAAAAAGATGCCCAAGTAACAACAACTCAGCCTCAAGGAGGTCAGACATCATCAAACAAGAATAACCATGATAGCATCAAAGAACTAATGGATAAAGATGACAAAGGTTTGCCAAAAATTTTCTATTCTCCTAAATTAGAAAGTTTCAGATTTGAAGAACATGAATGCCATCCTGTTCTTCGAGATCCCACTAAAGACTGTTTTCAGAATATCATGTTATCAGAATATGAAACTTGCAATCTTATGGAAGATATCGATAAAAATGATTCTTTATGTTTGAAAGTTTGTGATAACTGTAGGATTGAGGAATCCTGCACAAATCCCTGAGGCTGCTCCATGTAAATCTCCTCACTAATATCACCGTGCAAGAAAGCACTCTTCACATCCATCTGAAAAATGGGCCATCCTTGAGAAGCTGCGAGGGATAAGACAAGGCGAATAGAGTTCATCTTGGCGACAGGGGCAAATGTCTCAGTGTAATCAATACCCTCAACCTGTGAAAAACCCTTCGCAACAAGACGTGCCTTGTACTTATCAATAGAACCATCAGCAGCAAACTTAGTAYGATACAACCACTTGCATCGCACTAACTTTCTTCCCTTAGGAAGAGAACAAAGATCCCAAGTATGATTCTTCATCAAAGAAGAATACTCCTCCTCCATAGCACTATCCCACTCAGTATGTCTTGTCGCTGCCCCAAATGTCTGAGGGTCACCATAAATGGCATGACTCGGAAGACTAGAGCCTTCAATGTGAGACCGGGTGCGACAAGAGGTGGAAGGGTCACCAGCCAGAGATCCTGCAGCATCAACTGTAACATGAGCCCATCTAGGCATCTATGGAGGATCCTGTGGTGGAGGTAAATGGGGATCACC
>MU223652.1:2252103-2275078 GCA_018584345.1 Thuja plicata
GGCCCCCCGGTGGCGCCTTTTAATAAACACTGCGCCCGTAAGAAAAAACCCGCAAAAACCAAGATTTTTAATTTTTTTTTTAATTTTTGCATCATTTTTCGAGCCCGTACGGCCCTAGAAGGCCGAAAAAAATTCTCCAAAGCCCCGGTGTCCAAATCAGACAAACCTTATATGGTTTCTGGGGTTTTTGGGCCTTTTGGACACAATGGTGGTGTCCGTTTGGGCCCAAAATGCCTCCAAAAATAGAGACCCCCCAGAACCACTAAAAGGAGCCAGAAAAAGCAGAGAAACCTCCAAACCCTCGAACGCTTCACAAAAACTCGAATAGCCGGCAGCAAGATGGCTCTGATACCATGTTAGGATTGATGAACATCAATACAACCAAGATCACCTGCATGCAAGACAGTTACAAAGAAGAAGAAGCAGACAGAAGAGAGAAGGATCCAGAAAGCTATGGTGGCCGATAGGCCAGAGACTGCAAATCCATTGTGACAGAATAAATTTCTATTAACACAATAAAGATTACAAAATGATCTCCTTACGAAATACAAAGAGGTGATTCCTTATAAAGGAATCACGAAACCCTAAAAGGGAAACTCAACAAAAAAGGAAACTGCCTAAGGTTAGCTGAAGCAAACTAGAGTGAATAGGGAAGTTAATAATTAGATCATAATGATTTAAATTAGTAACCCCGATAGACTATTACTCTAACAACGTAATCCACAAGTGGAGATCTCACAGAAGGTGATAGCCGAAGATTGTACTTGAAGCAGTTAAGTGCTACGATGACTGCACGCATAACCGAGGGAAATAACAGCCCATTCTAGAGGATTCGATTGCAACTTAAATACTTTGACGACAACAACAAGTCCATCAAATTTGCAGTGAAGAAATAACAGAGCAATGGAGGCAAATTTTTCATTGTCGACGAATGGGCAGACACCCGCCTTTGATACACATATCACAACAAACAGACTGAGCCATATCTTCAATGGTGAAGGAGATGATTTCTGGACAGCTATTAGAGAAATCCTTGGTGAGCATTTCTTACAAAAGGGGTGGAGGCCAAGAACCAACTTGGACATTTCATCTGTGTTCGTGGCCCTAGCTCTCATGGTGGCAGATTCAAAGACAAAGGTTAGGAGGGTTATATATGTTCTATAGGATTTTAAAGCTTCGCCTATTCTGGCACACAAAATATGGGGCCCACATCCTTTTGTATGCCACTAGTCAAGGGCCCGCCAATGGGCCTGTTGGTTCTTTCTTCAAACACTATTCTATGCTTGGTTGTATTTAAACATCTCAGATATCTCTCCTACCATGAATGTGGGATAATTTGTCAAATTGAGGTTTTAAATCTTATTACCCTATTCATCAAAATTTGTTTACCTTCGACACAGTCAAGGCATTCATGCTCACACCCAATCACCCGCTGGCCAAGAGATTCTCTAACTCTTTTTTTCACAATCCTTTTATGCGTTGTCATATATAAACCATTTAATAATGCATCACGTAATGAATGTGGGATAAACATTTAAAGGTTTACAGAAAAAACAAAAACTCATGCTCAATCCTCCAACCTTATACACCTTCTGTATAGACTTCCTCTTTACCTCATACGCACCCTATTAATTGTTTTTACCCTTCCAATTGCTTGGTCTCCTGTGGCGTTTACATCTAACATTTTCATGCATTTGCATTGTGCAATTTTTTAAAAACTGCACAAGTCTTTCTTCTTTAAACGCTGCATATATTGTGAGCTGGAGATCCAATGAAAACATTGTAAACTCACATCATATTACATACATAATATCAATGATCCAATGCAGCCCCTTTGGCATTTTTGCATTTCTTCATGCCTCTTGCGCAAACTCATCCTGAACCTTTTATTTCCCTTTTTAAAACATTTTATTGGGATCCATATAGCTGTGTAGCCCTTGAACTCTACGCAGCTCCCGCTCCTTGGCATTGCACAAATACATTAGTTTGAAGGTTAAAAAAAATAAACATCTCCCAAGTTTGAAGCGTAGCTTCCTTCTCCACTAGTGTAGGCCTCCTTGCTGTACTGCGTAGGTTTTCATGCATTTTGCGCAGGCTATATTGCTTGTTTCTTTAAACCATTTAAAAAACTCCTTCCCTCTGGTTAACACACCTGCCAAGTGTATTTGATTGAATTTCTATAGTTTTATCTTCTCCATGCTCTGGCTTTGATTTTTTACCACATGTCTGCGCAACACTTTTTGGTTTTACACTTGTTGCTTGCATTTGGTTTAATAGCAATGTTTTAATTCCTTTGTGTCCTCCTAACTTCGGGTGCAAAAACTCTAGTTACTCCACGCAACCCTCTGCAATTTTCTTGGGTTTTGCCTTTAATTGTTTTCAAACTCCTCTTTTCCATAGCGTAGCAATCCTTGCTACTTCATTCATGGTGTAGCTTGTGCTTTCTAGATTGATATCTTCTGTTCTCATATAATCTTCTTCATCAATCTCTTCAACTGGAATGTTTTCCTTCTATGTTTCTCACTTCAATCTGCAGAGATTTTGGAATCTAGTTGTTTGAAGAGTTATCGTTTGCATTTTGAGGTAGCATCAGTCCTTCTTTATTGCCAGGTTCTTCTTTATAGGCATGTCTATATGGCGGTTCCCAAACTGGAATTATAGTTAAACGTGGTGCAAAAGAATCCAGATGTACAATAACATTATTAAACTAGTTAAACTTCCACTTCCTGTCACACTTTTGAGTATGAAATTCATCAAGATCAAGATCTGGCATAAGATACTTGTTCACCATATTCTTCATAATTATGTCTGGTGTCTCTAGTTCAAATGCTTCTAAAGACTGATCAGATGTCGCCATATGACCTCTGAAACAGGAAAGCATACAATTTGGTACACCAACATTCACTTTGTAAAACAAATTTGCATAACGATTCCTGAAACGAGAGATTTTAATTTTCAAATTTGGCTACTTCATTATTTTTGCATATGAAGGTGTTGAAACCTTGAAGAAATCCACCATGAATCCCCTTTTGAAAAACTTGCCAAAATGTATCCAAGGAGACTACCAATGGAAGAACCTACTCATTGAGATACAATGAAAACATGTGCCAGAGGGATTTTCCAAACACATTTAGGATTACAAGATATTAATAGTCAAAATGACTATTTCCAAACTGATTTGATCATGCATAGTGAAAAAGTGAGTAAACTGTATACGAGATAAGCCTTGTAGAAATACCAAATCATCTCATAGAATCTTAGAAATCAACCCATTGGTTCATCTACACACTGGGAGTATAGATCAACAACTAACCTGATATGGACATCAACTAGTTACAAGATATACATTTCTGAAAATAATTGTTCTGCAAAATCAACTCAGTCAACACTGGCAATTTGCATAAATTGGTTTTAATTCTGATTTTACAAACCCACCAAATGCACACCTTAAAGTCTGAAAGTCTGGGAATAGACTTAATTTCACATAGGTATTATGAAACTCCAACTAGCCTACTCTGATGGTCAAGCGGTCAACCAACACTATTTTGCAAAGTCAGCACTTCAATACTTTCTAGACTCAAACACCGATAAAATGCGGAAATTGGTTTTGGAATGAGCTGAGCAAAGTGGTCAACTGGATTGATCAAAGTCTAAAAATCTTCAGGAAAGTTCATTTTCATGTTTGCAATTTAGGGGAACATTCAATTCTGCATGGCATTCAACTAGGTACAAATTGGAAGACAACAAAGTAAGACATTTCAAAATTCTGCATTTGACAGTCATGAAACCTGAATAAAATGCGAACGAAAAAGTTATGGGAAACCGGTCATCCGAATTCACAGGGATTTTCAAAAGGGAATAGAGGTTCACTTTCATGCCTACAACACCTTGGAACACTCCTTACATCACGGGTATCATTCTGGCCAAAGATATAAATATGCAAAGTAGGTCATTTGATAAAACTGGGAAATGTGCAATATGCAGATTTGGGTAAATGCCTCCAAATGGCTATCTCCAGAACATATCAAATTTGAAATCTGAGAGCTAGAACCTATTATATTTTCTTTACGAAAGGTGAGGAACACATGTCTCAAGCGGTTTGTCTTAGAAAACATCAGGTATTCAAAGTAAGCCTTCTCCGCAAGTTTTTAGGGGAGTATTCACCTTGCCTTAGAGAAATTTTCACTTAGTAACTCCAAATTTCTCCAAAATTTGAGAGAACTAACATACCCTATTATAATAATTCATTAGGTCAGCCAATTAATCTTTCCCAAATGTACAAACAATTAATTAGGTTGGCCAATTAGGCTTTCCAAAATACAAACATTTGTTTAACCCCTTTCTAAGATACACACGGTACCTATAACAAGTAAACATCAATTATACTCCAAGATCTGCAATCCATGCTCACAATTCATAATACACGCTACATGTCTGAAGTCAGCCACCAAAATAGGTCTCCTCCAGAATAAACGCTGCAACTGATGTCACTAGTACTTTCACAACTATCGATCAGTAACAAACATTCTTCAATGTGTCTTCATTCATCCCATAAGCTCGCATATGCTGAAACATCTTCATCTGTAGGATATATGCGAAATATAGAGACCTGCTCTGTCAAGCATTACTGTCACAGTCTAGAAACTTGTCTTCACTAAATTATATGTAACATCACCAATATGTAACCTCAAGTCAAGAGATCTTAGGAATAAGGTCATTACACATATGTCTCCATATCTTTGTCTTTGATCATTCTAAAACATCCGTACAATGTCCGTACACTTTTGTCAGTCAAATAACCAGTCCGTCCTCTACACATAAACATATGTTGACATCAGTGACAAAACATGAATATCAATAGCATGAATAATATCCAAATATGATATCATCCAATAGGGTTTTCCCTACTTAAATCAATACGTTGTGGTATGCATGTTATTTATGTTTATTTTTGCTAATTTTCTATAACTCTCTTAAAGATGTGAGATTTTTTTACATGACCCTCCTCTCAAGGTTAGTATATGAAGTTATTTCATTGTCTTATTTTCCTTGCGATTCCCACCTAAGCCAATTGTGGTTGTGGAAGCACCCCGCTTAGAATATCCATGCACAACAACCATTTTGGATTCCTCTAATGGTCAAGGTAAAAAGAAGCATTTATGTGTTCCAATCGCCACTAAAAGTCCCCATTTTGTAAAGTAGTGAAACCCCTAATGATCCTTCTCCATCTAGCATGCCCATTATTCCCAATGAGTCTAAAACTCCTAGAATGCACCTTTCTACCCATAACCTTTTTGCTGAAGGCTTGTGTAATCTAAAATCACCACGTCTTCTAATTCAGGAAAAAGAGAGAAAATTAAGAAACCCACACCTCCAGCCAAGAAATCTAAGACCCAACTCTGTATAGAGAAAATTGAGGGTGAGGGTGGGGTTGCATATGAAAAGGGTGATGAGGAGAGTAAGGGTGTTGGTAGTCCAACCCTAGGAGGTCCAAAAAAAATGTTGGTTGCTCTTTAGACAAAGGTAAAGCAAAGGTGGTAGTGGACAATGATGATGAAGAGTCTGAGGAGGAGGTCTATGGGGATATTGAAGAAGAAGACAAATTGGGGAAGTTTTCTAGTAGTCAGTCCATTATTCACCTTGACAATACTAATACGAAGCCTTTGGATCTAACCAAGGATGCCATGTTTAAAGAGGAGAACATTTCCATTGTCATGTCTGCTTTTGATTAAATTTGGATTTTGGCAAACATTAATCCATTTATTCTCCCATGGGTTAATTGGACAAACTTAAGGAAAAAAATTAATTTAATATTTAGAAATATCCAAATATTCTATATACCAAAAGAAAATTCAAATATTAAATTTAATTTTTACAATCACTCAGTGGGGTGGTTGAATTTATGTCATTTTGGGAAATTTGTTAAAGGATGAATTTTAGAAAGTTTCTGTTGTTACAAGTGGAGGAGAAGCTTTGATAACTCAATGACAAGTTTTGGCAATTGCCATAATTAAATTAGAAGGAATTCCAAGGAGGGAGTTTGAATTTGAATTTGTGCCATTTTTGGAAAGTTTCTACAAGATGAGTTTTAGAAAGTTTATGTTGTTACAAGTGGAGGAGAATCTTTGATTACTTGATGACAACTTTTGGCAACTTTCATAGTTAAATTAGCTGGAATTCCAAAGGAGACAATTTGAATTTGGGTGCCAAAACTTTGCATGCATGATGGATACAAATATTGGAATTTTGGCATAGTTTGGGGTTGTTGATTATCATTTTATTCTCTACATTTGCAGATTTGTAGGAAGCTTCTTTAGTGGATGAAACCTTGTTGAAGGAGAAAGCTTCTTTAGTGGATGAAACTGTGTTGAAGGTGAAAGCTTGTGGACGGAAACCCATGAGTATTGCATGAGCAAAGGATGGAAACCCTTGTTCGTAGAGGGAATTCTCAGTTAGAGATTGCATTTGGGCTGAAGGAAGTTTGGTGGATTGTTGGTTGCTTCTTTACAAGTTTCCAAATTTACTTTGGGTGTTGTTTGGAGTGTTTCTAAAGCATAGTTTTGTAATTTTTCTATTGTATGAGGCTTATGAATGTATTACAGTAGTATGTTTTTGTTATTGAGTCTGTAACCAATTTTATGTATTATTATTTTCCTTTGAAGGAAGTATTGTTTTGGCATAGTTTGGTGATTTGGATATAGAAATTTGATGTGTGAAGCTATAGTCAACTTTTTTGTTATGAATATGATTTTTAGACCTATTATATGTTGTTCCATGTCATAAAATCAATGCAACTATGTTTATGGAGAGTTCACTCAATGGTTTTCTATTTTGCTGCAAGATTAGTTAGTTAGTTTAGATGTTTTCATTGCATAACATAACTATTTTAAAATTAAATTTTCAAATCTGAATTATATTATGATTTTTTAGGGTAAGGACATTACAACCATAATGTCTGGTAGATTAACACCTCAACCAATTACTAGGTCATTGTTGCGGATTTGGAGGCCTTGAAGAAGACTGTTTGGACTTGGAGAAGAAGAGGGTGAGCCTCTTTTGCTTCAACTTGAAGGCCATACATAGGTCAACTACTACCCTCCGTTTGATGGAGAACAAGACATTGGGTAAAGATGCTAAAAGATGAATGACATTGTAAGGATCTTTTTAAATTCCTTGCTGAGGATTGGGGTGGTCTTTTGGTTGTTTTCTTATTTTTAAGTTTTAAAAACTCTAAGACTTTATATTGTTTAGTTTTATATCTTTGGACTTGTTTTGATATTATAGACTAGTATTTTGTTAATGTGTTGTTAATGATCTGTGAAGGTAACATCAACAAATCTTTAACAGTACACATTAACAATTTCTTCACAATATTTTTTGAATACTGTCAATCCTTAAGCAATACTAGATAAAGAAAATAGAATTGTAGAAGTGTTGATTTCACCAAATCACATTTAAAAGGTATATAATCAATCTGGAGAGGTGGAGTTAGCTTCCATAGGATTTGAAGTCTATATTGAATTCAACTAATTCTACATCTTGGAAATTTAATTTGGTGAAATGAACACCTCTACAATTCTATTTTTCTTTAATTGATGTCGTCAAGTTAACACATTAAGAACACTTGCCTAAAAATTAAATTATGCACAATATCAAACTAGATCTTCATCATAAATCCAACTAATAATTACATCATTCTTTTATATTTACTTTTATTTTTTATTATCCATTTTATTAAAAACATTGATTTGATCTTGCCTATTAATTAAATTATGCACAATATCAACATAAAATCTTCAACGACTATTAATAAATACATCATCCCTTCACATTTACTTTTTAAAATTAACATTTATTATCAGTGTTTACTGGTAACAATTAATTTTTCACGTATCTTGATAACATTAAGTGATTAATTTTCCTGAGCACGACAACACCTACACTGGTAAGTTTTGGAAGGACACGTTATGGACATTGAAAGGTCATCGTTTTCAACAACGACTATAATTGTTGGTTTTTCGAAGACAACCTGAACACGTAAGTTCACGCGTTTTCAAAAGCCGTGAGAATCGAACATAAAACCAAAAAACAGTGACAACAAGTCAAACGAAGAGATCCTAAACCCACTTGTGATGGGCAACTCCTCAACTTGGAGACAACGAAATCTACAGAGTCAAATTAATTAGAAACCTTAGGTCTCCAAATAAGGTCAAATATTAACATATGTAAGTGTTAGTATGAATATTTAACATTTAGGAAGGTTATTAATTTTCTATAAAATATAGACTAGTATACAAACAATTAATTTCCGTCCTCAATGTTAAAATCCCTTGGAGCAAAATCAACGAAGAAGTTGACAGCAAAAATTAAAAAAATAAATAAGAATTGACGGCAGTAAGGTAAAAAAAGAAAAAAAAAGAAAAAGGAGTTGACAGCAGTGGAAACGAGGCAGAAAAACGGGGTTGAGTTAGACGGCGTAGATTGGACGAGAAAGGCGGCCCCTTTAACTATAGTTGACTTGACTTGCTGTATGATCATCTCCAACAGAAAATCACGATTCTTAATGCCAGCGAAACGGGGAGGAGGTTTCTCTAAGAAGAATATCCTTCGAAGATGCCTTTTCCACAGAGCTATTTATTTGGATTTCTACGGAACATACATCTCGTAACCTGAATCGAGTTGCTCAGCAGGACAAGTAAACAAGGTAAGGATTCTGAAGCATGGCATCTGGTCTTACAATTTCTTTATTATTTTTCTGCTTTTTCTGGAAGATTCTTCTCGAACTGGGATTTACAGTTCAGTGGATTCTTCCAGAGTGGATTCGGAATTTGTTTTGCAATGGCTTCTGTTGTCTTTTGTTAGAATTCGTTAATTTCTGAGCAAATATTTTCCCTGATGCTTTGTTCTGCGATTTATTGTTCTGAATTTACATGTGAATGTTCAAATTTTGCTGTAATTTCACATTTTGATTTTAGTAGCGAATGTTCAAATTTATGCCGTAATTTTCAACTGGCTTTGCTAATCTTTATATTTGAAGAACTGAATCATACCCTAAGCAGAATAAGGGCCTATTGACAAAGCTTTGTCGCACAAGGCTTTTGATTCAGTAGTAGAGCATGGCTGGTCTGTAATGTAAGGTCTTAGGTTCGAATTTTAAGTTTTGGTAGTTAATATCAAGTAATCTTAGAGCCACGCTATAAAGAGTGCCAAATTGTACCAAATTATAAGGAAAAAACAGAGCCAAATCCTTGTAGAGTGCTTTAAAGCTAAAAGCTCGATTAGGAAGGGAGCGGAAGCAGGAGTACTACGCATGCAAAGGGAAATTCCTAGATTTAAGGCATGCATGTTCCATGTAAATACCTAAATCTGCTCAGAACTTGTCGAGAGTCTTTGACCTATTTTTTCAGAGAATAAATTAGTTCAGTTTCTTTTCTTTACCTTATAAAATTCCCTAGTGTGCTCAAAACTTTTCCTGAGCTTTTTCCCCCGAGAATAAAATAGTTTAGTTTTTTTTACCTTTAAAAAATCTTTAAATCTGCTCAGAACTTTTCCAGAGCTTTGACCTGTTTTCTCCGCGAATAAAATAGTTCAGTTTCTCTTCTTTACTTGTAAAAACTTATTATCAAATCAAGCCATTTGTTGAGCTCTTTTGTTCAGTTTCAGTTAGTAATTATTTTTCTTTTTGGGCTGTGCAGAGCTGAGTGAGAGGCGTGAGATCTAAATCATGGCAAAGAAGCAGCTAGAAGTTTTGAATGCCTTGGATGTTGCGAAAACGCAATGGTATCACTTTACGGCAATCATTATTGCAGGCATGGGCTTCTTTACAGATGCGTATGACCTTTTCTGCATTTCCACAGTAACGAAGCTCCTGGGAAGAATCTATTACTACGAGGAAGGCAGTACAAAGCCTGGCTCTCTGCCTCCGAACGTCTCGGCCGCCGTTAATGGAGTTGCCCTGTGCGGAACCCTAGCTGGACAACTCTTCTTCGGCTGGCTCGGGGACAAATTAGGGCGGAAGAAAGTGTACGGAATGACGCTCATGATCATGGTGATCTGCTCCATAGCCTCCGGCCTCTCCTTTGGCCACACGGCCAAATCTGTGATGACAACTCTCTGCTTCTTCCGATTCTGGCTAGGGTTTGGCATCGGAGGAGATTATCCTCTCTCCGCCACAATCATGTCCGAGTACGCCAACAAGAGAACTCGAGGAGCATTCATTGCAGCCGTGTTCGCCATGCAAGGGTTTGGAATCCTCGCAGGCGGCGCCGTGTCCATTATAGTTTCAGCAGGCTTCAATGCTCATTTTAAGGCTCCGGCATTCAAAGATGATCCCAAAGGCTCGACTGTGAATCAGGCGGACTTCGTGTGGAGGATAATTCTAATGTTCGGAGCCATCCCCGCGGCCATGACTTATTACTGGCGAATGAAAATGCCAGAGACCGCCCGTTACACGGCCCTTGTGGAAAAAAACGCAAAGCAAGCCGCGGCGGACATGTCTAGGGTTATGCAGGTCGACATTGAAGAAGATCGCTCAAAGATCGATGAAATTGCGTCCAAGGAACCGAGCTTTGGCCTATTTTCTGCACAGTTCGCAAAACGGCATGGTCTGCATCTTCTGGGAACAACTTCGACCTGGTTCCTCCTCGACATAGCCTATTACAGCCAAAACCTGTTTCAAAAGGACATATTCACGGCCGTCGGATGGATTCCAGCAGGTAAAAAAATGAACGCCATTGAAGAAGTGTTTCGCATCTCAAAGGCTCAGACGCTCATTGCTCTGTGCTCTACAGTCCCCGGCTACTGGTTCACAGTCTTCTTCATCGATCGCATTGGTCGATTCGCCATTCAATTAATGGGATTCTTTTTCATGACGGTCTTCATGTTCGCCCTGGCAATTCCTTACAATCACTGGCGCGGCACCAAGTGTGGCGATGCCTATTGTGACGGCAATCATATTGCCTTTGTTGTCCTCTACTCCTTCACCTTCTTCTTCGCCAATTTCGGTCCCAACGCCACCACTTTCATCGTCCCGGCGGAAGTTTTTCCGGCGAGGCTCCGTTCGACTTGTCATGGAATTTCCGCTGCGGCTGGAAAGGCGGGCGCCATTGTTGGAGCTTTCGGTTTTCTGTACGCTGCTCAGAGCACGCATATTAAAGATGTCGACCATGGCTACCCCAAGGGCATCGGCGTCAAGAATTCTCTCATTCTTCTGGGAATAACCAATGCTTTGGGCTTTCTGTTCACTTTTCTGGTGCCTGAAACCAACGGCAAATCGTTGGAGGAACTCTCCGGCGAGAACGAGGAAGAAGAAGGAACTGAACTTCCACGATCTGTTTCAACTACCAGAACGGCACCGGCTTAGTAGGGAAGAAGGTTGTGAAATCTTTGTTTAAATTACGAAATAAGGGAAAAAAAAAGACTGACAAGTCCAAGTACAGGTCATGTTGTTTGCTGTAGGAAATAATTATAGTGTAATGCGTGGGTAAAAAGACTCTATTTGGTCTTTTATTAGAAGGCCTATAGGATTTCATAATTTCGGGAGCTTTCTTATTGTATTGTAAAGCACAAACTATTGAAGGATTTCATAATTTCGGGAGCTTTCTTATTGTATTGTAAAGCACAAACTATTTGTATTGAGGTTTTTTTTTTTTTTTTTTATAGGTTTAATTATTAATTTGTGATGAATAGTGCCTACTCTATTAAAAAGAGGTTTTTTTTTTTTTTTTTTGGATTCATAGCAATATGATATAATGGTTAGGCTTGTTTGGAGATCCAAAATAATGGGCAATTAAGGTGCCAATTACCGCCATGTGAATTGAAATTGGATTTTTCACCCTCAACCTCGAAAATGATTTCCCTCCCATCTTTCCAGCTTAATGGTGAGCTGGTTAGAGGTAGATTCCTAACGTACAAATATATCTACTAAAAATAGTTAGAGATATACTTTTGAGGTGTTTAATCTTTAATTTGTTTTTATGGAAACAAGTCAGTTAATAATTAATTAAATTTTATTAATTGAAAGTAATGAATTGTTAGAATTAATATATTATTAATTAATATTAATATTTTTTGAATTGATAATAGTATAAACAAAGAGTAAACTTACAAAAAAATAGTATCAAAGACTGTCAAATGAGAAGCATAGCCTCAAATTGTGAACAACAGTATGAGTATAATAAAGAACAACCAAGAGTATCAAGTCATAAACAACATCATTGACAAATAGTATCAGATATTACAAAAAGAGAAGTAACATAGGACGCTAGTGAAGGATGTCATAGTAATTATCTGCACATGCAGTCCAACCCATGGGGCTTTCCATCCAGACTATGTTCCTTTTAGCTTGAATCTGAGCCAGCATGAAGATCTGGTCATCTGCATTCTTATTCTTCTTTAGCTCCTCATGTAGCCTCTTAACTGAGTCATCAAAAACTGCGAGGTTATCCATGTGCCTCCTCCATTCGTGTCCGTCTTTCATCTCGAAGACAAAGATGGTGGAATAGCCCATCTTTAGGAACCTTTTCAGCTTCTCACCGCTAATCAACATATTGATAGAAACCTGCGAAGAAATTTTAGAATATGTGAGTTTAAGAAAAAACTCAGTAAGATCTTTGGTACTATTAAGAAAAATTTCTTCATTCCTGCACTTCCATAGCTGCAAGAGGATGTTAGAAGACAAGATATTCCAAAACAGGTTAGTGTCTTTCTTTGAGCCATGAACATGTCCATTAAGGATTTTAAAATTGTTAAGATATTTGGGGTAAATAATACCAAACATAGCCCAAATAGCTTTAGCAAAAGTAAAGTCCAGGAGGATATGCCTTGTAGATTCAGATATCTTACAGATGCTGCAAATTTTAGTAGTATAATAATCTTTCTTAATAGGGAGCCTGTCAAGAAGGGTAAGCCATTTAAAACAACAGATTTTAGGATTGATACCACTACTACAATGTATGTCAAAATGTTTTTAACAATCTTTGTCTTCCAAGTTAGGATACCAAATTTTATTGACATGTTTGATAATAGAGACATTCTGATTGAGAATCTTATAAATGTTCTTAGCCTTAATCGTACTAACAATAGTGCCATCAGGCCACTTAATTTTCAAAAATCTGTGGGAATCAAGACAACATATATTGGGTAAATCCTGGCAAGCCTTTACAATCATGTTATAGGTCTTCTTTTGGGAAATCAAAATGTTGTAGCAGGACTTGAGTACCTCCCAACTTATAAGTCTATCATGCTCAAACAGATCTATAAATTGTGAGATACCCAAATTGTGCCACAACTTTGCAGAGCAACCTTGATAAAGAGCAAGCGGTTTTCCAGAGATTTGTAGATTCCACCAAATGGACCTTTCACCAAAAAGAAGGTTAGAGTCATGGAAGATTTTATTAGAGATAATATGTTTAATATATTCCCAGGCTTTCCATATGGTTTTAAAAACAACTGACCCTTGAACAGAGACAGGAAAGCTTCATATGATGAGGTCACTGAATGTCAGTTTCATCCAGGACTTAGCTTTCTTAGGGAAACCTCTCTCAATATTACATCTAATAAGAACCTTCCAAGGCTCATCCCCTTCCAGGGAGTGGAAGATCCATTTTGAGGCAAGGGAAATACCTTGGGGTTTAATGTCCTTACGACCCAATCCACCCATCAATTTATCAGTCTGACACCATTGCCAATTGACGGCATGCAACTTTTTGGTCCCTTTGCCATCGGACCAGAGATAGTTCCTGATAGTCTTTTGGATTTCGAGAATCTGATAGTTATTGAACATCTAGGTCGAGGAATAATAGATATTATAAGATGACAGAATTTTTTGACAGACTTGCACACGACCAGCCAAAGAGAGATGTCTATTATGCCATTTATCCAACGTTTTGGTGATTCTTTCCTTAATCCAAAGCCACTTGTCCTTGGTAGAGGGTTCCACCGAGAAAGGGATACCAAGGTACCTAACTATCTAGTGAGGCCCTCCCCATTGGAAGTTAAACTTATCAAACCATTCTGGTGGCAGATCCTTCCACCAAAGGCAAATGCATTTGGAGTGGGAGAGCCGGGCACTAGATATGGTGCAAAAAGTTTTCATTTTGTTTTGCATGACAGTAAAATTTTCTTCAGTAACTTCAAGAAAAAGAGCAGTGTCATCGGCAAATTGGGAGTTAATAAGCTCAGATTTATCAGGCAGAGTGATACCTTTGATAGATTGGGAGGTGGAATTGTCTCTAAGGATATATATGAGAGCCTCCGAGGCGATGACAAACAGGGCAGGAGCAAGGGGGCACCCTTGTCTAATAGACCGACCAAGGGAGAAAGATTCAGATAAGGAACCATTCACCTCCACTTGAGCAAAGGCATCTTTAAGGAGGAGGTTGACATAGTTATTAAAACCATAAGGGAAACCAAAGGCTTCCAACATTGTGGATATAAATTCCCATTCTATCCTATCATAAGCTTTCTCGAAGTCAAGCAGTAGGATAGCATTATTTTGATGAGAGGATCCGGACCATTCCATGGCTTCCCACCTAGTAATAAGATTTTCAAGAATGTATCTACCCTTGATGAAACCTGTTTGGGAAGGGCTGATGAAGTTTAACAGGATATTTTCCACTCTAATAGCTAAGATTTTAGAAATTATCTTATACGACACATTAAGGAGGGTAATCGGCCTCCAATTCTTAATAAGGGCTTTGTCTCCATCTTTGGGGAACAGTTTAATAATACCATTGTTAATGGATCGACCTAGGGAGCCTTCGTGAAGAGCTTCTTTATAGATATCTAACAAGTCTTGACTAATTTAGTCAATATTAGCTTTATATAACTCCACAGGCAGCTCATCAGGGCTAGGTGCCTTGTCATTCTTGAGAAGGTTAATAGCCTTCTTGATCTCCTCTATAGAGATGTCACTGCCAAGAAGAGTAGCATCTTGTTGGGAAATTTTATTGGGGATAAGAGTCTTATAGTTATTCCTAATGCGCTTAGCATCCTCAATATCTTCGGAGGTAAAAAGATCTCTGTAGAAGGAGGCAAAAGCAGTTTTAATGTCACTTTCCTTGTTAAATTCTATGTTATCTACAACAATTCTATTAATGGACTCGTTTCTCTGTTTATGCTTGAGAAGGCTAAAAAAGAATTTCAACCCCCTATCCCCATATTGTAGCCAATGGGCACAAGATCTGATTTTAGGACCCCTAACCTTGATCTGTTGAGTTCAAAACTAGCATTTGAGACATAGGAGATAAGATCACTATTATTAGGATCATTTTGGACACGCATCTCCACAGTATGAAGATTGTTGGAGAGAAAATTCTCTTTGAATATGAAGTCTTTAGCTTTCTTTTGGCCTAAAGTTTGGAGAAGGGAATGCCAGGAGCTGATATCATGGTTCCAAAGATCAATTTGGGAGTGATAGGGAGGATTATTCTGGTTAATAAGTCTAATGAGGTTAATGGCAGCAAGGATATCTTCATCATCGAGAAGAGATGTGTTCAGAATGAATTTAGGCTTGGCATCCTTAGGCCGACCAGGGGAATCATTAATTTTGATCGAAACAAAGATAGGGTGATGGTCCGAGAGAGCAGTAGGGGACACTAAGACAAAGCCACCACAGGAATTGGGAAGAAAGGAGAAAAAGTTTTTATTACCATAAAATCTGTCTAATCTAGCATATATTCTATTATCACCTTGTTGAAAATTACACCAAGTCTGCCACGAGTAATTCTTAGAGTCTTTATTATAAGTCAAGGGATCATAAAGTTGTTTACTGCGTTTCAGCTTAAGCCAGTGAGGTTTTTCAACATCTTTCAAGACAAAAGGGAGGCCCCCCAATTTATCATCCTGAGACTCAACCATGTTGAAGTCTCCTCCAAAGAGCTAGGGGATGTTAGGGAAAGAGTAAAGCTAATTCCAGAGCTCTACTCTTTCCTTGATGTCGTTGGAGGCATAAATGGAGCAAACACCAAAGTTATTATTGTTAATATTAAAAGTGAACCAAACCGCCCTATTACAGGGGGACATCCCTTTAGCAGTTATATACTTAGACCACTTCGGCTTGACTAGCATGCCAGTCCCACCTTTTCCTTTAGGATGGTTAGTGTAAATTTTTGTAGCATTATTCCAAATGAAATTTTAATTAGCGTCTAGCATGAATCCAGTAGTTTTTAATTCTTGCAACATCAAAATATCAATAGAGTTAAGAGAATTAAGAAAACGTTTAACAATATACTTCCTGTTTGGGGATTCGAGGCCCCTAATATTCCATGAAGTGCAATACATGATAAAATAGATTGGGGAGGGCTGCAATTAAGGTTCATCACCTCATCAGGAAGTGTATAATATTCCAATGTTGTTTCACCATTTTTCGGATTAGAGGAGCTTTTATTCTTGGATCCAGGAGGTCTCCCTCTTCGTTTGGATTTAGGTAAAGCATTATTTTCATCATATTCATCATCTTCAGATAAAGTTGCACCTGCAACTTCCATATCCATGACCGGGTTTGAAAAAACCTTAGCATTCAAACCTGACGTTTCTGCTTTATTAATAACAGTGGGTTGAGTGGTATTGAGGCTAGCAGGGATGACTTCAACGTAGCAGTCCTCATCAAGTTCTAATTTTTTTTTAGGATTAAGCTCTTGAGAATGAGTCAATTCGAAACGTTTAACAAGGGATGAATGGGAGAGCTCAGGGATGGGGGAATTAAGGTCGAAGGCAACAACGTGTGGTGGCAGAGGTTTAGGGTTTTTTCTTCTCCTCTTTTTGGTTACAACTTGAAATCCATTAGTAGGCAGGTTAGTGGTTTGAGCTCCAAAAACATGGTTCACAGGGGTTTGATCTAGAGGTGAAACTATGGGGGGTGTGGAATCGGCTAGGGACGCATTCTGAGGGACAAAAGTCGGGGAAGAAGATGGCTCTTGGGAAGTAATCTTAGGTTTAGGTAGAGAGGAAGTCATGGTAGAAGCATTAGTTCTCATAGAGGTGGACTTGTTTTGGATGATCGAACAATCCTTTCTCAGATGACCTTCACGTTTGCAGAAAAAAACATGCATTCAAACCTCCTAAAATTTCCATAGGGAAGGAGTAGGATTCATCAGATATGTTGATATCCAGGGAGTCAGGGATGTCCATTCCAGGTTTGAGGGAGACAAGGGCTTGAGCATCCATATGCGGCACAAGCCTTGCCATATCATCAATTCTGATAACCTTCTCCATAGGTTCAATGAGGTGAGGTAGAAAGCGCCATAAAAATGGAGGCAATTATTTAACCAGAATCCATCTTGGGGCGGATAGGACAAGAACCTCTTCGTGTATGGCTTCTAGCGTCCATGCGAGTGCACAAAAGGAGGTGTTCCCTATAGACCAGTATTGTCTCTTAACAATGGCTTCCTGGGCATCAGGGTTATTGAAAAATATAACAAATAATCCTTTTTGTATCTGTCGGTAGAAAGAAATGTGAAACCCTAGTTTAAGGTTCCAATAATTATGGAACCAGTCGTCAAGAAATTTATGGGCCGAACATTTATCAATTTCCACAGCAGCAAAAAAAATGGCGGAGTTTTTTAACCTAGATTTTTTATCGTTAATTTCATTAACCATTTCGGAGTTGGGGGAAATGGAGAGAGATTTTGAAGAACCAAAGATCTTACCGGTGACACAGGATCCATCTTCCTCTACGAAATTGAACCTTGCATCCAGAGAGATGAGAGTTTTGGAGCCAGATACGACATCAACGAAGGATTTAAGATGGCCAGATGGGGGAATGGAGCCATTAACCTCATTAATGGCCGTAGCTGAGGTGGCCTCCATGGGAGCCCTAGTGGGCGTCGAACCAGAGGGTAAGGGCTATGTTGACGGAGGATGGGGATTTAAAAAGCTTACCATAATGCATTAAAATGGAAGGGACACACCTGGCAAGAGGGAGGACACGCGTGCATCGCCCAGAAGTCACCGAAAAAAGTAGGACACCGAGATCGCAGGAAGGTCCGTCGATAATGCAGGGGCCATCGAAAAAACGTAGAGCATTCCTCTGATCTAAAACTGATCTAAATCATCATTAATATTAATATACTTTATTTAATGTAATGGATAAAATAGAGGGGGAATGGTTGGGAAGATTTGATTAAAGTATATTGAATTCCTTAACCCTATTTTATACTTACTTGAATTTAATTGATTGTATATTGCAATTGTGATTAGGGAGAAGATAAGATGTTCCCCTTTTATTCCCAAATACGCAAATGGAAGATCCAAGTTGATCAACCCAAGAGAAGGGCTAATGCACAAATGAATCAACTATTCAGAAAGGAGAATAACAAGAAGGATATCTTAAATTTAGTAAATTATATGTAGAGATGTGATATATGACAGTAATTGAAGAAATGGGAGAAATGCACTAACCTTGAAATATTACAGATCAAAAAATGCTGTTTTCTGAGGTCTGTAGACTAATTCTGAAAAAACTAATAGTTGATCCCGAATCGGAATGCAGAGACGAACAAAACCCATAAATATTTTTCTGTTCCAATGTTGTCTTATGAAAAAGGTCGACCTTGACCCACAAATGTCAACCTTGACCTAATAATGTCGACCCTGACCTACACAGGTCCAACAGAAAATCTGTTGTTGTCTGATAGAAAGCCGAAAAGGGTATCCATATCTGGTCTCAAATCTGCAGTCCTGAACCTGTACCTACAAGAAAAAAAGGTTTGTTTGTTGTGGGGGAAGGGTTTGCCTTGGTCAAGCCCCAATTTAGGAATTAACCTTGAAATCAATAAAGTATAGAATGCTAGCAAGTAGTAGAATTGAATCTAACAATGAAGCTATGATATTCAATGGATATGTAATTGTAATTCAAATGTAAGAAAATATGAAAGTATGAAAGCATGGACTTTAGAAACCATAAACCTCCATGATTGTATGCTTGAAATCCACCTTGAAGAGAGAATGAAAAAGTCTTGAGGATGCACAAAGGATCTTGAAGGAAGATCACACCAACATAATGGCTAGATCTAGGGTTTAAATGATGAATCTTGAATGTTTGCACCTAATCCCTTCAAAGGCTTGAGAGCTTGAATCCTTGGTCTTCAATGGAGAACTTGAATGCTTGGGAGGAAGACTTGAACACTTTAAAAGCTTGGAAATATGTAGAACTTTTTGCTTCTTGACAAAATCTTGATTAGAGCTTTTTGCACTTAGAAGAGAAAATGAGAGAAAGAGGCTTCCTTTTATATGAAACTAGGGCACAATCTTCTAATGAGGTTGACATAGGATAATTAAATTCCAATTAGACCCATGCCCCTAGAAAAGGACCTATATTAAATATAATTTATGAATCAACGCTTCAGAACTCGAAACAGCCGACCCGAAAGCGAGAAAACTGAATTTTGGATGACCCCTGGTAGCCAACAAGCTTCTAGTTTTGAAAGGGGGACCCAGGTCAAGGTCGATTTTGACCTTGACCTAGGGGGTCAGAACCCCTAGAAAACATGCCAAGTGGGGTAGAAGGTACTCAGAGAGGCCCAATCAGGGTCCTAAACAGGCACAAAAGTAGAGGATTATGCAAAAACGAGGGGATAGTATGTTGGAGGTCAAAAACATCCCCTAAGGAGGGCTAAATTCTCTTAACATGGAACTGCTTCCATTTTAAGACGATATATTAAGCCCCCACTTTAGCTGGAGTACGAAAATTGAACGTGCTCACAGTAAAGTTAGAGGAGAAAGATCCTGGTGGATTGCAACGAGGTAGAATATCACTAAGTCAGGGATATGAGCTCCCAAACCAAGGATTCTAACTCAACATACATACATAAAGCTATGAAAGTAAAGATCAATTAATCATAAAAAGCATACATGACTACATAAGTAAGACAAGAACAAAACCATAGATAACATAGCTTCATGATCTAGTCCTACTAGCATGAAAGCGAAAGAGAGAGAAAAAGTGATTACCTCGCCTAGTAAGATGCCCACCTTACTATGAATCACCAAGGAGGGAGAGCCCAACAGGTTCACTCATAAACTGTGCTTGTAATTGTAAATCTATCTTCTTACGACTTTAAAAATATCCATAGATCCACATTCTTGTATCACTATGGAATATAAAATGCGTGTCCATTCAGGATTTAGCAACTTATGTGCGTTACCTTTCAAGGATTTTTCATATTGTAAAAAAAGGGTGCGTATCTCTTTAGGGTTTAGCAACTTGTGTGCATTACCCTCCAAGGATTTAGCATGCTGCAAAATGTAAATAAATGTAAATTATAGTACAAGGGAGACCCTATATATGCCATGCCCCCCTCCTTATCATGGCTACCCACTAGGAAAGATAAGGAAGAGAAAAGAGAATACCTACTTCATAAGGTAAGGAGATATCTAGCTTAACAATGTATACCATATTCTTAGTGAGGAGTCTTGACCCTTACATCCAAGAACATAGATAATCGTGAAATAAATATGTCACTTATGGAAAAAGGATCCTCAAAGAGGAAGAGATCTTATCAACAAGAGCCCTACCATAGAGGAGTGCTTAAGATAAAATGGCATCTTCTAAATAAAAGAGGGAACAAAGATTCAATCAACAAACCCCCTATAATCAAGAGGAAGATGAATCCTTAGATGAAGGAATCAAACTCTAACCCAAAGCAAGAGCAAGAGTTTATCAGAAACATAGTTTACAAAATAAAGAAGAGGTGATGACCCAGGACAATCACCTCTCATATAAGAGGGTATCAATAGTCAAAACACCAACCTTTATGAAGAAATAATGTTGTAAGATAAACACGCGCCACTAGGCTAAGGAAAGTAGCTCCTTAGATAGAGGAAGAAAGAACATACCTTTCCCCCCAGGTGTGAATGCAAGGGATATATCAATTTATATCAAGAGATTTCATAGCAAAGAGATATCTTTACAAAACAACTATTTTTAGAAAAGATATCACGAATGATTTATAGGGATATAATATAGAAAGAATAACCAATTAAACTCAACACAAAAGATATGCAGTAAAATGGATCCTAGAAGACTTGAATAAGATACCTCTTGCCCCCCAGTGAATAGACAAGAGGATAAATGCAATCTAACTTGTAGAAGAATGGGGGGAATACCCTATATCAAAATTATGAAGAAATTGTAATACCGCTTGGGAATAGGATATAATTCCAAGAGAAGCTCTTTCTCTGACATATAGCTTGAAATGCACACAATCAACAAGTAAATGCTTATTGCTATTGTGGAAAGGACATTTGTACTTATGTAAAGCATTTTTTAGAATAGGTTTAAAGTTTTCATTCTTGGAATTCATTAACTGGACATACACTTTCTTAGCCACATCTTGAGGAGTATCAGGATGATCTAAGGTAGGTGTTGGAAGAAGAATATCAAGGGGAGGATGATAGTTAACATCAGCCACATGAAATTGATCAGATGAATAACCTATACCATGCATATCATGTTTAGGAGATACCTTGATCAAGTTTTTAATGCCATGTTTATTAACACCAAGCCCTAAACCCATATAACCCTGTTTATCTACCATAGTGTATCCACTAGTATACCTATCTTGCGTAGCATCTATGGGAGATGATTGATTATGATGCTCATGAGAGAATGTTGTGTAAGGTGGAACAATGGTTTTAGGAGAAGTTTCTTTGGATTTTCCTTTATTATCACCATGAATGGGATAAGAAGGAGAAGGTAAATCTATGAATTCTTGCACATCCTTATCTTGTACCATAGCTTGAGCTCTAACAAAATTATGAGAAGAACTAGGAATGGAGGATGGAAGAATAGGAGTGGGATTATTAGAAATGATTGGATTAGGAAGGTTAAGATTAGGATTAGGAAGATTAGGAAGATTAGGTAATGGAGTGTCATCTACCAAATTCTTCACATAATCCAAAAGAGCAATAAGTCCACTACACAAATCCTTAATTAAAGTTTTGAAAGTAGGGAGACTAGTATTGGTCATTCTTAAAATAGCATATGCAAGTGAAACATGAAGATTAAAAAATATGATAAAATGGATAACACTCTCATAGACATCATAGGTACTATAAAGAGATGCTAAAAGAAGAATAATGAGAAAGATAGCCATACACCAAAAGAATTTCATGATGAAAATGCAAGAAGTGGTTTCGTATTTATAAATGCAAATTTTAATCTAAGATGTAAATCTAACACCAAAGAGAAGGAGTTGTCTATTGCGGGTTCACCAAAATGTAATGGATAAAATAGAGGGGGAATGGTTGGGAAGATTTGATTAAAGTGTATTGAATTCCTTAACCCTATTTTATACTTACTTGAATTTAATTGATTGTATATTGCAATTTTGATTAGGGAGAAGATAAGATGTTCCCCTTTTATTCCCAAATACACAAATGGAAGATCCAAGTTGATCAACCCAAGAGAAGGGCTAATCCACAAATGAATCAACTATTCGGAAAGGAGAATAACAAGAAAGATATCTTAAATTCAGTTAATTATATGTAGAGATGTGATATATGATAGTAATTGAAGAAATGGGAGAAATACACTAACCTTGAAATATTGCAGATCAAAGAATGCTATTTTCTGAGGTCTATAGACTATTTCTGGAAAAATTGATAGTTGATCCCAAACCAGACCGCAGAGACAAACAAAACCCAGAAATATTTTTCCGTTCCGATGTCATCTTATGAAAAAGGTCGACCTTGACCCACAAATGTCAAGCCTGACCCAATAATGTTGACCCTGACCTACATAGGTCCGATAAAAAATCTGTTCGCACTGTCTAAAAGAAAGTCGAAAAGGGTATCCAGATCTGGTCTCAAATCTGCAGTCCTGAACCTGTACCTACAAGAAAAAGAGGTTTGTTTGTTGTGGGGGAGGGGTTTGCCTTGGTCAAACCCCGATTTAGGAATTAACCTTGAAATCAATAAAGTATAGAATGCTAGCAAGTAGTAGAATTGAATCTAACAATGAAGCTATGATATTCAA
>MU223652.1:2313960-2325111 GCA_018584345.1 Thuja plicata
ATATATTGTAATATTTCATATAGCAATCAGAATGTGTGTTCTAATATTTGGATCAATTTGATTAAGTTTACTTGTATGAATATTTCTACATGTTAACTAACCTACCAGGAAGTAGGAGCAGCTTGAGAGTGGTTGACAACATTTAAAGAGGACGTTGAAGACTAGCTGCGACGGGTAACCATTATGGCACCATAAGACACAGATACTACAAATGAGGAGCCAATATTCCAGAAATGCAGGAATGTAGCACTGCTACATTCCCTCTTCCCTCTCATTGTGTTGACTTGGTCATCCAGACTTCATTGCATATATCCTGGGCTGTTACATTTCCTTTTTTCTCTCTAGAGTGATTTCAGTCGGATCTTTCCTTTTCTATTTTAGAATAAAGTGTCGATCCTCTATTTATAGGTATTGGACTATTAGTTTGTAAGTTCAAAAGGTTTTGAAATACATTGTTCTGTTGCATCTTGCACAACAAGTTCATTTCCAGTTTTATGTATTGTTCTTATGTAATCATTTCTTGAAATATAATGAAGTGACTTTTGGTTTATCTTCTTTGTTAGTAGAATAGAAGAAGCCAACCAAGGGGGCCCACTTGGGAGGTGGATTAGAGTAGAGTATAGTAGATTTACTTTCATCATTTCCATCATTTTAGATAGAAGATTACAGTTTCTTCTTGCAACATTGTACTTTGTGAATGTTCCTGTAGCACCTACAAGGATAGTTATAGTAAATTCTCTAGGTTGAAAGAACAAGCTTAAGTAGAGTTTACAATTTGTAGCATTTATTTCAGTAAGGAGTAAGTGTGTTTTCTTTCCTGCAGCTCTAGTATAGATTCCTTTCATGCATTTTACCTTCCTACAACATAGGTAGAATGACTCTTGAAGGGAGTTAGTGCACATACAGTACCATACCATTTCAAGTATACGTCCCTAGGTTGAAAAAATAAATGCACCTCATGGTGGGAGAATTAATCCTTAGATTGAATAAACTATTCCTAAGAGAGGCTTTGGGCATGATTACTAAGCACCTATTGTGAGGCGGTTCATTTTTGGCGCCACTGCTGGGGATGGTGTCAAGCTAAGAAACTTTCTGAGTTATTTTTCATTTCTAGCATATTTTTAAAGTGGTTTGTAGTCCTAAATTTGCTTCACCAGCGTGAAGAATTGATTTGCATGCATCAAAGGGGAAGCTGAAGAGACAAATATGGTAGATTTCTTCTAGGAGAGTGCAAATTTGAATGAATAAGTTGAAGAAGCTGAGTTACCTTTTGTTGACGCAAGTCCCGGGTTTCCTGCAGCATCTTCCTTTGGAGAAGAGCCTTTTGATATAAGTGGTTTTCAGCCTTTTTCTAAAATCTTGGCCAGCTTTCTCAATAATTTTGACCCAAATGCACTTGTTGTTAACAATCCTGTAGCTAATATTCCTTTCTAAAGTAACTCCAATTCCCAATACCTCTAGTGATGGCACAACCTACTTTCCTGTTGCCTCTATCGAGCCTTATAAACAATGCTAATCTCAAAAATAAACCCACTTCCGGACTCCCAAATTTTTATGGCCTGATAACCGAAGATCCTGACACCTTTTTGTTCAAGCTCAACATCCTCTATCATAGCTTTGACTATAACACCGATACCCACAAACTCAAACTATTTCCAACAACACTGAAAGAGTTATCCTTACGATGGTTCATGGGCTTAGGAGCAAATGTAGCAGGCACCTGGGATGAGATGCAGACTCTGTTTCTGCAAAAATACAAAGAGTATTGCAAGGGGAGTGACCCAAGGGGAGATGAAATTTTTAGAATGTCACAAAAGGAGGATGAAACCTTGGAGGACTATGTTTCATTTTTCTTAGACACAATGCAGAAGAATCCTCAACACGTGCTGGTTGAGGATTCACAAAAACTAGTCTTCTTAAGGGGAGTGAACGACAGCTGTCTGGAAGCACTGGACCTCATGGATAGTTGGGACATATCCCAATCTTCTTGGGATGACCTCAAGAAAATCTGTCTCAACTAATCTAGATCAACTGTGAAGAAAGGTAGAGGATATCGGTCTACAGTCACTAAAGGGACCAGTTCGGGCATTTCCAAGCTGGAGATATCTAATTTTCTTGCAGATTTAAAGCAAGTTATCATTAATGATTTTTCTACACATCTCAACACCATGACTACCAAGAAGAAGCATGTAGATTCTAAATCAGAGTTAGTTGAGTACTATCCTCATTTTTGTAAACAAAAGAAAGACTACAGATGCAAGCTGGTAGCAAACTTGGAGAATCAACATTTGCCTACCGAGTACATGAAGATAGAAGGAGATGATGAGAAAGTGTTCTTTGTTTCTCAACGTTGACCATGGGATTCAAGACAAGGTATGCCTTAGGACCCATTACAATTTTCAAATCCTTACAATAATCAATGGAAAAACCAAAGTTATCAAAATCCTTCTCAGTACTCTCAGCCAGCCTGGAATAACCAGTGGCCTAACCAACAAAATAATCAATGGCCTAACCAAAAAAATAACCAGTGGCCTAACCAGCAGAATAACCAATGGTCTGAGCCTTAGAATCAATGACAACCACCACAAGGAAATTGGTGGAAAAATAACCAATGGAGGGGGCCTCCATAGTGGCCTAACCAAAATCCTACTTTTCCACAATTACCACCTCCAGTGCCTCCTCCTGCAATAATGCCATCTCCTGCAACCACTAGTCTTAATCCAAAGCCAACCCAATTACCTACTCAACTACAGCCTAATCCCAATAATAAGCAAAAACAAAAACCAATGTATACCACTGATATACAACAGTATCCTGCCTATGCACTAGAGATATACGATATCCATTTGAGGTCTGGTACCACTCTGCTTATACCCAAACATCCTATTATCATAGAAGTTGCAGACACTCCTGTAGCATGAACACCTCTTCCAGAGGCTACACTACAAAATACCACCCAATCAACTCAAAAATCCAGCAAAATTGATGTTAAAACCTCATTTGATCCTCCTTTTCCACATAGGCTCACCATAGAACAACCTATATCCCAAGAATAAATGTTGTTTGATATTTTTGAGCAGTTGAAAAATATGCACATCCAAACCCCTCCATTCCAAGCTATCAAAGACGTTCCTATCTACGGAAAAGCTATTAAGGAAGCATGCCTTAAAAATCCTAGAAAGAAGAAGAAAGATCCACAAATAGTTCATGTCATAGGGAAACTTTTGGATATCATGTTGGGCAAGATAGTTATACCCAAGTATTCAAACACTGGAATCCCAGTAGTTGATTTGATAATAAATGGACACTCTATGAAAAATGCTTTATTGGATTTGGGAGCATCCATAAATGTAATGACCAAAGATACAATGCATAGACTAAGTATAGAGGGCTTGAGAACAACTCCAACCATGTTACAACTTGCTGATAGTTCAACTGTCACTCCAGATAGCCTTATAGAGGATATAATAGTCACTTTGGACTCATGGGAATACCCTACTGATTTTATCATCTTATCACCTAAAGTAAACTTTGCTGCCTATCCAGTCATCCTAGGGAGACCTTGGTTAGCCACCACTGATGCTAGAATTAGTTGCAGATCAAGAAGTATGAAGATTTCAAATGGTCAGGCAATAAAGAAGCTAGCACTGTATCCTCCTGCCCAACCCTAGCCAGACTTGGGAGATCCTATTTGGCCAGATTTAAGGGATGAGGAAGAAGGGCTCAACTCTGTTTCGTAGTTTATGATGTTGCACAGACAATCTTTTTTGAAAATGCAAGAGAAAGATGATGTAATACAAAGTATTCTTACCAATGAGTCTATAGTAGTAAAGGATGTTTCTGAAAGTTCTATTTTACAGCTATGTACCTATGAGGTCTGTGTCTTTCTAGCAAGTCCTGAGATAATTAGTCAATTACTACCATGTGAAGTAGCTACAAGCCCAGTACCTAAAATATCAATGGTAGAGCTAACAACCACTGTGGAAATTTCCCTTGGTCACCATCTCCATGTAAACAACAAGTTTCCGCCACAACAATTGGAATTGTTAACCAAACTCCTACATAAGCATGAGAAAGCCTTTGCTTAGGATTACGAAGATATGCTAGGTTTGAACCCCAAACTCTGCACGCATAGGATCTAGATTAATGATGGCAGCCTACCACTTTGTCAGCCTCAAAGAAGGATAAACCCATCCTTGCAAGAAATAGTCAAAAATGAATTGCAGAAATTACTAGATGTTGGTTTCATCTATCTAATCTTTGATAGAAAGTGGGTATAACCTTTGGTCATTGTATCTAAGAAGGGAGGAAAATGGTGAATATGTGTGGATTATAGGGAATTGAATAACGCCACCAAGAAGGATCATTTTCCTTTACCGTTTATTGATCAAGTCCTGGACACTCTAGCTGGTAAGAAGTACATCTCTTTTCTGGATTTATACAACAGTTACAATCAGATCAATATTGCTCGAGAAGATCAGGAGAAGACCACATTCACATGCCTCTAGGGCACATATGCTTATTCTATATTACCATTTGGCTTATGCCATGCACCAGATACTTTCCAGAGAGCTGTAATCAACATTTTTGCTGACATATGGAAATATACATGTGTATACACTTACAAATGGCTCATTGATTAAATAATTAATTAAATATTTATTATTTAATTAATATTGACTTGATGAATTAATTAAATATTTATTATTTAATTAATGTTTATTTCTTCTATATATTATGTAAATTATTTTAATTTAATTAATACATTCACTATAGTCTATTCTTCTTATCCTAAGTCCTCTAAATTAGTCTTATTAAAAGTGATTTAATTAAATACACAATCACTAAATATGACTAAGTCCCCTAGTCCACCTCATGAACCTAGTCACCTGACACATCACCTTGGCAAAAATAATTAATTATTATTAATTAATAATTAATCATTATCCTCACCCACACATATCCTATTCCTAAGGGCTATGTGGCCTCATAAGACTTGGTCTCATGAACACATGTCTTCCCCTACACAAAGTCAAGAAGCATTCCCTATTCCTAAGGAGCTTCTCAAGCCACCTCAAAGAGTCCAAGATGACTCATGGGACACTTGTACCAAGAGTCCTCATGAGGAATAAGTCCTTCATCTTTCCTCTCCATGGTCTTTGTGAGACATTGGACATGTATCTTTCCCTTCCACCTTCTTCTCCTCTATGTCAATGTAGGAGGAACATCCTCCCTATTATTCCTCTCACATTTTAACTACATCCCCCTTTCTCTCAACCCCTTCAACCAATTCAATAGTAACCCTAATATCTTCCACCTTTCAATATCCACCTTAGGATTGTGCCACCTAGGCTTAGGTCATTCAAAAACCTATAAAAGGAGCCTCATTCCCCCTTTGTGATATAATAGGTAATCATGCAATCAAGCATGCAAGCCATCAAGTAATCAAGCAATCAAGCATTCAAGCATTTAATCCATCAAGCATTCAAGCAATCATATTCAAGCATTCAAGAAAATCACATTCAAGCATTCAAGCATTTCCACACCATTCCATCATCCATTTAGTTGCATTTTTACATTACATTCACTCAAATCTCCACACTTTGGTGACATCTTGGCTAAGGAGCTTCATTGGAATTCTAAGAGCTCAAACATCAAGAAATCAAAGCTAGGAGAACAATGGAGATAAGTTGCAAAGAGTAGGTGAAGGTAAAGCTTGTTCTTTTACTTCATTTGATTATTTGTATTCTTCATTAGGTTGCATTTAGATAGATTTACTGGCTTATTAATAGTATTATTTCGTTTATCATAGTTGACATCTATTTTGCATACAACATGGACGACTTCACTACATTTGGTGTCACCTTTGAGGAACCCCTGAAGAACTTGGAAAGAGTACTAATCAGATGTTAGGAACACAAATTGTCTCTCAACAGTGAGAAATGCTTCATGATGATGTAGGAAGGCATAGTGCTGGGACATATTATCTCTGAATTTGGGATCTAGTAGACCCTGCGAAAATAGAGGTAATTCTCACACTACCTATCCCTACAAAAAAAAAGGATGTTAGGTCTTTCCTAGGACATGTTGGGTACTATAGGAGGTTTATCCAAAACTTTAGTCAAATAGCTATCCCTCTGTATACTTTTCTTACCAAAGAGGCTAAATTTTTCTAGACAAAGGACTGTGATGAATCCTTCCTGCAGCTGAAGTCACTATTGACAACTGCACAAATACTTAAGGGCCCTGACTCGTCTTTTCCATTCTAAATTCATACAGAGGCTTCAGACTATGCAATAGGTGATGTCCTAGGAAAAAGTCTAGTAACCTAGAGAATACAATTTACTACATTAGCAAGAGCCTCCATGGACCAAAGCTAAACTATACAATGACTAAGAAAGAATTACTAGTAGTAGTTTATGCTCTAAAAAAATTCCGTCATTATATAACTGGTTATCCCATTTTTTGTTCATACTGACCATGCAAAAATTAAATATCTCATGAAAAAACCTACCATCATAGGCAGGTTAGCAAGATGGCTTCTTCTTTTACAGGAATTTGACATTACCATCGTTGACAAGCCTGGGAAGGCATATGTGGTAGCTGATTATCTATCCAGAATCCACCATGCTAAAGAAGATGCTACTCTGATAGATGACACATTTCCAGATGAGCATTTATTTCATATTGCTATCCAAAGTACGTGGTATGCTAATATAGCTAATTACCATGCAGCTAAGAAAATTCCAACACATTTCTCTTATAAGGATAGGAGACTGCTTGTAGAAAAAAGCTCCCATTTCTCTTGGATTGATAACATACTATTTTACACTGGACCTGACCAAGTAATGCAAAGATGTGTGCGAGAAGATGAGACATATGACATTCTCCATGCATGTCATAATGAGCCATGTGGGGGAAACTTTGCAGAAAAAAGGACAGCATGGAAGATTTTAACAACTGGATATTACTGGCCTACACTTCACAAGGATGCAACCAGCCACACAAGGAAATGTGATAAATGTTTGAGAATGGGCCGACCAACAAGATCAGATGAAATGCCCCTCAATCCACAGGTGGTGGTAACACCATTTGAAAAATGGGGCATGGATTTCATTGGTCCGATAGACTCTCCATCCAATAGGAATTCTTACATCCTAGTGTGCACTGATTATCTGACCAAATGGGTCAAAGTAAAAGCAATGAAGCATGCCCGGGATCATAAGGTTGCAGAATTTTTGTATGATGAAATTTTCACCAAATATGGAGTACCAAGAGAACTTGTTACTAATCAAGGTGCTCAATTCACTTCCAATATGATATTAGAGCTCATGAAGGAATATAATATCAGACATTAGAAGTCAAGCCCCTATCATCCTCAGACCAATGGACAGGCCGAAGTTACAATTCAGGAAATTGAAGCCATATTAACAAAAATAATTCATTTGCACCACTAGGACTAGAGCAACAGACTATCAGAATCTATCTGGGCATATAGAACAACCTGAAAAACCACCACATGGTTCACTCCATTTGAGCTGTTATATGGAAAAGCAGCAATGCTACCCATTGAGTTTGAGCACAAAACTTTGTGGACAACACTAAAGTTAAATATTGATATTCCTACATCACAAAAAAAGCAATTGCTGCATCTCAATTCCTTGGATGAAATGTGTAAATCTTCCTTGGAGCACACTGAAATAATTTAGAAACAAAGGAAAAAGTGGCACAACTCACATATTAAGAGCAAACTGTTTCAAGTTGGCGATTGGGCATTACGATATGATTCTAGATTCAAATAAATACCAGGCAAGCTGTAGGCAAGATGGCTGGGGTCATATGAAATAAACCATGTCTTCACCAATGGAGCTGTCTAGTTGACCACAATTGACCCTGTACAATTCAAGCTATTAGTCAATGGACATCGGCTAAAGTTGTATCACTAGCCACAAACAAAAGAAGACTTCCTACAACAATTCTGACAAGTTTCAAAAGAGCAACATGTAACACTTCTTGTAGCAAAGGGTGAAAACCTTCTTCCTACAGCTCTTCAATAGAATTCCTTCAATCATGTCCATAATAAAAACTTTGTGTTTACATGAAGTCCATTTCTCCATTCACTTTCTAATTCTTCTTTCCAACTCATCTCATTTATTTATCTTCCACCCACCCACCTTCCATGTCATCACCATATTCCTTTCTTTGCTTCAAATAAGAGCCAAGTACATTGATGCAAGCCACCACCACTATCATTCCACTCTCACCACCTTTTTTCTGGTATGTGTAATGATCGAATGACATGTATCCACTTTTCAACTTTTTTCCATTTTTAGCGCATAGATTTCAATGATTATATCTAGTACTGTAATAAATGTATCATTACGACATTAAGCTAGTTCCATACCTCATGCCAAGTATGCCAAGTGAGGACACTTGTCAATGTTTCATAGGGGGTAGGGAAGTGTATTAATTCCTAAAATTTCATTTTTATTTACTCTTATAAGATTTAACGTCACCTCAAATCTGTACTTTGCCTTTGTCTCATTAAAGTCCCATTGCTATATCACACAACTGTCATACCTTTATTCCTAAATTATCTCTGATTGTCAGACTTGATTTGACCTATAATTAAATTATGTGGCAACCCGTAGTAAGAGATATAATTTCTCTTGTTAAAATACATCACCATTGTTCATGTTAAGAATAACAAAGGAATTCATAAGAAAGTCCATAGTTTTAAAAAGAGTAATCTAAAACTCAAGAAGGAATAGGGCATTTATCAACTACAGAGCAGACAAATTGAAAACAATTGGCAAGCACATATGGGAGGGAAGTTGTAGAAACATGAGCCAATAGTACATAGTGTTTTAATTTCAGAGGTTGAAGTAGTAAGGAGGTTTAATGAATGTGGCTGGTTAGGATATTTCTTGAAGCTAATAGAGTTTGATGAAGACACAGTAGCTGAATTTGCAAATACATTTGAGGAAGGGAAAGCAACTGTATGGGGATTGATAGTGACTTCCATAGAACAATGGATAGTAGACATTACTGGGTTACCAATGGTTGGGGAGCATTACCCCAATGTGCATGATGCTAGATCATCTAGGGCCTAGTTTACCCTACCGAGTGACCCTCCTCTGGAGATCACCAAGCAAGGATGCAAAAGAATGTCTATCCCTTAGCCATATAATGAGTTGGCTACGCATATTATTAGGTATTTCACCTGTGAAGGAATATTTTCTAATTTGCACACACATCAATTTAAATTAATTAGTTATGTAAGGCATAATCTTCCAATGAATGTTCCCAATTTCTTGTACAATATGTTATGCATCAGTGTTGAGGAGACCCAGAAAGGAAATATCAATTCTATCACCCACCATGCCCTAATTAAATTGCTAATAGAAAAATCTCTTAGGGATGTCTCTCCCTTGGCATGGTCAAAAATTTTCCAGCATAAAACCCTGCAACCTTAGGTTAATACTAGTGTGCAATCTAGCCATGATTATGCAATACCCATTGGCCCAGCTTTTGAGAAAGACACCTAGGGGGAAGAAAATGAAAATATTCAAGAAAGTATGCCTTTACCTACTCATGAGAGAAATGTACCTACTTCCACCCGAATAAAAGGAAAATAGAAATTAGAGGGAGAAACTTCCATTTCTGCAGCCAAGCCACAAAACCCTACAGTCTCAAAGGAGAGGAAAAGGAAGTCAGTTCCTACAATAGTTGCTCCTGCAGTAGAGAAACCAAAGAAGGTTATTAAGAAAAAGTTTGTGGAGATTGAAGAAACCCCTATGCAAAGAAGCCCTAGAATGAGAGGATAGATGCCTAGAGTACCCTCTAAAATCCAACCCATTTCCCCTAAGTAATCTGATGAAGGGCCTCATGTACAAATTATTCTAGACGTTCCCCAAATCAGTCTAAAATTCCTGAGATTCCTCAAAATTCAAAACATACGTGTGTGAAGCTGAACCTGATGTCTACCAAAATAGCCCCCAAGAAACCCATCAGGATATCTCAGACAATAATGAGGAGAATGCCTCAATAAGTCATCAGTCAGCTTGCTCAGAGACTGCCCTAGTTCCCTATAGAAGAACTTGGTTAACAAGTTTCTTAGAATAGTCATGGAAGGAACAGAGGAGGCAAAATAACCAGGCAGAAGATTGTGGCCCAATCACCTTGCAAACGCTTCTCTTTGGATTACATAATAATTATGTGTTGACAACAACCTTATGGGGGTAGGAGAAAAATAAAATGAAGAAGGTAGTAATAGAGCAAGGGGAGGAGATTGCATATTTAAAAGAGCAATTGGCAAGACAAAAACAAAAGATGGATCATGCCCTTAAGTTGGCTGATCAAATATTTAATTCTAGGCTACCACCTAGGGTTTATGCCATCTGTTTGAAAGAATAGTTCCTCTTGTTCCAACTAATGATGACCATTAAAGATATAGACTCAGAGTTTAAATCAGCTCAAGAATTTTATGGCCTATACCAGACCCTTCCCTCATGGCAGCAAAATTTACTTTGTGAACTGTATATACATAAATTCATTAGTCTAGTAGAGATTGAGTGTAACCTCTACTTTATATAGGGGATGTACACCTGAGGGCATTAATGTCATGGATGCACAATGAGGTTAATTATGATAGACAACTAGAAAATTACACAGAACATGAGAAAACATAACCATTTCCATTGAGAGAAAAGAGTAGAAAACCAGATATACTCCTTAGAGATTGGCTCAATCTGACCTATGGAAAAATTTAAGAGGAAACAAGGGATAAAATTTTTGGGATCAGAACAAAGGTCTATGCAGAGTATGACAACATGTCTTACTTCATCTTTTAGAGACCCCTAACTGGTGCCAGAAGCAGGTAGAGTAGATTACCTGAAGCATTTAAGAAGTCAGATCCACACAGCCCTATCAACCTCCAAGAAGCTATTCACAGAGCACCGAAATACATGCAGCTAGGTAGACAAATTAGACAAGAACTCTGGTGTCCACTCACCATGCAACCGCCTATTGTTCCCTTTTCTTGCTGTCATAAAAATACTCCTCAAAAGGTTCACTCTATTTATCCCTGACACTGATCAAGCATAGAATAGGACAACAGTAACAAGGTCTTGAGACCTCCTTCACTTTGAG
>MU223652.1:2330629-2365499 GCA_018584345.1 Thuja plicata
TTCAACAGAGATTTCTCCAGAAAAGACCAGATATATTGCAATTGACTTAGTATTATTTTTGGACAGAAAAATGACCATCATCTTCCCAGTAGTCTTGGAATCCTTTTATAGCAGAAGGATGCAACAAACTACCGACATCTGGGAAGGATAACTCAACCGTTTACAACAATTGTACAACAAAATTCTGCAACCAGACATAGGTGGCAGCTGATTTACCAGGTTTGTCTTTTGTGGCTTAACCATATTCATCCTTTAAGATTCACCTCCCATCTGTTCACTTCTTTAACAGTGGGCTAATCAAAAGGCGACAGCTTCCACCCACCTGGTATCTGTGGCAATTCTGGTCTCAGTTACAAATTTTACCATGTCTCTTATCTGTTTTGCACCATTTTGTGCTCTATTTTCTGTTTCTTCTTTGGTGGCTCTTTAGCTAGAGTGCTATTTCTTCATTTTTGGAAAGACCCTTGCGAGTGAGCGGCGCACCCCTGCTATTCAACTGGTCGCATACTTGCCATCCATCCTTGCTCCACTTTTCATCTTCTACGAGTGAGCGATGACCCAAGTCTTTAGCTTCATTTCATGTCTGTCGCACACTCGCACGCTTTTATGCTTTGGCTCTTGGGTTCATGCGAGTGAGCGATGCTATCTTTTGTTGCTTGTCGCACTCTCGTGAATTCACTTTTTATGTCATCTGAATCTGGGCAACTGAGCGACAATGCATCTTTTCTTTCATCTATTCCTTAATTACACACTCGCTAGCTATTTTAAATTGACTTTTGGATTTGGGCGACTGAGCGATATTCATCTTCTTTAACTCATACTCTATCCAATCGCTCACTCGCTATCCTTTTACTCCTGCTTTCATCTAATGCGCGAGTGAGCGATGCATTTTGTTCTTTGATTGGTCGCAAACTCGCGAACTCAAATTCTTACTTCATACCTGACTGCGAGTGTGCGACATCTTTGTTCTTTTAGCTCATCGCATACTCGCGAGCTCAAACATCCTATTCTGTCACTGACGGCGAGTGCGCGACTGTCTCTTTGCTTTCCTTAGTCACTCACTCATGAGCTCTTTTCCTTCCATCTCTATTGATCGGTGACTGAGCGATGACCTTCTTCTTTTGGCTCGTCGCATACTCACGAGCTTACCTCTGATCACCTCAAAACATCAGTGAGTGAGCGAGGCATTGGACAGTCTATTTAGTCACTCGGTCGCAGACCTTTAAGAATTTTGAGAAATGCCTATGCGACTGTGTGATGCATCTTCATATCGGTGCTTTATACCTTCATCGCGCATTCGCTCTGTAAAATACACATGAGTTAAAACTTATGCGAGTGGGCGACCACTAGAACATGACCTCGTCGCGCAGTCGCGCAACTTTAAACATTGACATAGAACTTGATGCAGGCGCGTGACTACTTCATTTTATGCAAGACTCGCTCTGTCGCAGAGCTTGAGATAGACAGAATGATTTAACAGTGACTACGTGATATATATTTTAAATCATTAAAACCGCTCAGTCGCACACGGAACAAAACTAGACATAGGCTGATCGTGACTGCGTGATTTGCATTGCAAAATAGCTCGTCGCGCAACTTAAAGACAATTTAAAAAGACCGACGCGACAGAGCGACTAAGGTAAAACATGACTTCAAAAAGGTATTTGACCATTTTTTGCGCGGCAAAGCATGGGATTTAAAATCAAATAAGCCCGGGAAAAGCTAAAGACCAGTAAATTCAAATTTTACCAATGCAATGCTAACACCGCCCATGCTCCTCTGGCCCCTATATGAAATCAATGCTGAAAGGCTTGACTAACTGTAGGAGGATCATAGAGTGGATATCTGGGAGAAGACAAGGGGATTCTATTACACTTTCAAGAGCCAGAGGCGAGGAAGGACAAAGGTTGGTGATTTCTGAGTAACTAACAGAAGATGCACTGCTTGAGGAAAAGAATTCAACTTACCAGTGGGAAAATGATGAGACCATTTACTGTCTCTATTATATTAATCTTTATACTATGTTTTTTAAGTATTACCAAAACATTTGTGGACTTATAATCTGTTGATATTGTGTTAAAGTACAATTAGAACCGACAAACCCATGGGTAGATAGTTATGTCATGTTTTTCCACTATTATATATATTGCAGTATTTCATATAGCAATCAGAATGCGTGTTCTAATATTTGGATCAATTTGATTAAGTTTACTTGTATGAATATTACTACACATTAACTAACCTGCCAGGAAGTAGGAGCAACTTGAGAGTGGTCAACAACATTTAAAGAGGACATTGAAGACCTGTTGCGACAAGTAACCATCATGGCACCAGAAGACACGACTACTACAAATGAGGATCCACTATTCTAGAAATACAGGAATGTAGCACTACTATATTCCCTCTGCCCTCTCATCATGTTGACTTGGTTGCCCATACTTCATTGCATATGTCGTGGGCTGTTACGTTTCCTTTTTTCTCTCTGGTGTGATTTTAGTTAGATCTTTCCTTTTCTATTTTAGAATAAAGTGTTGATCATTTATTTATAGGGACTGGAATGTTAGTTTTTAAGTTCAAAAATTTTTGAAATACATTGTTCTGTTGCATCTTGCACAACAAGTTCATTTCCAGTTTTATGTATCGTTCTTATGTAATCAGTTCTTGAAATATAATGAAGTGACTTTTGGTTTATCTTCTATGTTAGTAGATAAGAAGAAGCCAACCAAGGGGGCCCACTTCGGAGGTGGATTAGAGTAGAGTAGAGTAGATTTACTTTCAGCATTTCTAGCATTTTAGATAGAAGATTACAGTTTCTTCCTGCAACATTGTACTTTGTGAATGTTCCTGCAGCACCTGCAAGGATAGTTATAGTGAATGCTCTATGTTGAAAGAACAAGCTTAGGTAAAGTTTACAATTTGTAGCATTCATTTCAGTAAGGATTCAGTGTGTTTCCTTTCCTGCATCTCTAGTATAGATTCCTTTCATGCATTTTACCTTCCTACAACATAGGTAGAATGACTGTAAGGGACTTAGTGCACATACAGTACCATACCATTTCAAGTATACATCCCTGTGTTGAAAAAATAAATGCACCTCATGGTGGGAGAAGTAATCCATAGATTGAATAAACTATTCATAAGAGAGGCTTTGGGCATGATTACTAAGAACCTATTGTGAGGCGGTTCAGATATATGAACCTATAAGGTCCACACAAAAATAAATATTTTCGGCATAGTAATATAACAAGTATCTTTTATCTGGATTAAGTAACTAAATTTTATTTACAATCAAAAGCTATGAACAATAGGAAATGTCTGGTATTAATTTTCTCCAAAATGAGAACCAATGCAATACTTGTTTAAACTATCCTCTATTTTTAAGAATTACAAATTGTGGATATGATGATATTTATTATTGGAAACATGCATTACCATATTCACCCCTTTTCAACATTCTTACTTACTATCTTATGTGGCTACTAATATTTGGGGCAAGATAATATTTTTTATGTGATGTATGCAGGATGCAAACCCTATGGAAAGGAGGCAAGAAGGAAAAGAGAGAATAGGAAATTCAACAAGAGCTTCATTGATAGAGACACTCCCAACGTGTGCTTGCACAAACACTACCTAGGACTCAAATTGTCCTAGTGTTCTCAAGATCTTAAACTTACTTCTAGGACCTCACACATATTTTCTTGACTGGCCTAAGACTTCACTAACTCAACTCTATGAGTTGGTTTTCTTGTGCTTCACCTTGAGGGGTAACTATCATTAAGTATACTTCAATTCTTCACTCCTCCTTGGATGTCTCTAAGTGCAACTTCACCAAATTTTCATCATAAGTTATTCAGGGGGTATATCCATCACTAACACACCTAATTTTCTCCCAAATGACTCCATTTGAATAGGTCATTAAGGATTTTTCAATCGATTTCAAGATTGACTATGGTTTTGGCCTAATAGGCCTAATAGGTCTACTAGCCCCAAACAGGGCATTTTTCCCAATTCTTTCCGAAAAATTCCAAATAACCCCAAAACATAATTTGACATTCATATACCCTTTTCCAATAAATTGAATATTTTGGTGGTCTAGGGTTCCTAAGGCAGCCATATAGTGGATTCCTGAAATGTAGGGCTAATAGGGCTAATTGGGCAATAATTGTGCAGTCCTATGATTTCTACTCGAAAATATACCTAAATGAACTATCTAATGCCTAATATCACTACTAGGTGTCTATAGGACCTCTTCCCCTCTGAAACCATTCTTGGTTCTATGCTTCTTCTCTCTCCCCTGCACTTGCACATCAATTTTCCTCTGTCATACACCTAGTCGGGCACACTGATCTCGCCTAGGGCATGATCTTAAAAATAGAAAGATTGGTCTTATGAGCTCCTCCTTCCACAAAAACAAACTTAAATGAATCCCCTACCATGTTTCTCAAGGTAATGGTGATTTTAATGGTGGAGAACTATGGGGGAGCCATAAAACCAAAAATAGACTAAACTACACCAACAACTAGACTATCTACAAAACAATTTCAAAACCTTCTCTAATGAGTTCAAATCAACTACACTAATGAATATAAAATGTTTATAATAACTTCCAAAACACATATCCAACACTAAATCTCATAGTTCAATCCATAAAATGTCACTTAAACACAATGCAAGTTGACTGTCACTGAAAACTGGAACTCTCTGCTTCTATTCACTTTCAAAGTTGCATTACATCACTCTCTGCCTCTGGAAATGGGATCCTAGATGTCTTAATGTTCCTTAAAATTTATTTTAGGTCATTATGGAAAATACCCATAATGATTCTTCGAAGAGTGTCCAATTCTTGCAATTGTTGTCATGCAACAATAAAAGTTGCTAAAATGTTGTCAAGCAACATTGTGACAACTTTTACAACTTTTGAGAAATATTAATTCTAAGGGTCTCTAACCAACCTAGAATGATGTAGAAACATCCTAGGAAATATGGTAGGCATATTTATACCCTTTCTCAATGCTTAAAGGCTTTAAGACCCATTTTCCCATCTTAGGGCTAATCTAGCACTATCCACTAGTAAAGCATTAAACATCTAGGCTGGATTGAGCCTAGTCTAATCCACCTAGGACCAAACATGCATGGCTTTCTAAGGTCAAAATTAATCACTAATGACTTGGATAAGGTCAGGACAAGCCAAAATTTAACCTAGCTTGGAGATTAGCATAGGTGCTCCTGCACCATCCTCCCCAAATGGAAAGATTTCAATCCATCCTTGGATTGAGTAAGTTGGAATTCAATCCCAACTTCTTGAATTCAATTTCCTTGATCCAAGTTTCCCCTGCATCCCCTTTTCCATGTCATTTAATCAAGTTCTCATAATAAGTTCTCTTTTTGGTCTTCTTGTAGGCCCTGGAGTCAAGTATCTTTTCTTCCTTCTTAGGTGGTGTGGGAGTCAAGTTCAGGTCTTCTACCTCCTTTATGACCTCTATAAGGCTTTGGTCTAGATCTAGTATTGGTCCTTTGTACAATGTCAACTCTTCCACATTTAACACAAGAGATAACCCATTTTCCTCTGTTGTTCCACTTTATATGCATTAGTGCCATATTTGGCCAGAATTGTACATGGGCCAATCATTCTCATCTGTAGCTTATGAGGCACTCCTTTCTGCAATATTTCCTTGTTTATATGGACCATTACTAGATCCCCCACTTGGAATTGGACATCCCTTTTTCTTTCATCCACCTTGTTCTTTATCTTCTCTATATTCTCAATCAATATCTTTCTCACTGTCTCATGCACTTCTTGCATAGAATGTGAAAACTCTTCTACATAGCCACTACCCTTGGCTCTATCCTTCAACTCTTTGAGTTCAAATACCCCCCTTGGGTGAAGTCCATAGACAATTTTAAAGGGGCTTTTCCATGTGGTTCTATTGACATTGTCATTATAGGCACACTCTACCTATGCGATGAGTTGGTCCCAAGCTTGACCTTACTCCTTAGTTAAGCACCTTAGGAGGTTACCTAGACTCCTATTTACCACCTTAGTTTGACCATCAGTCTGAGGGTGATATGGAGAACCAACAAAAAAATTGGTTCCTATCTTTATTCCATAGTGTCTTCCAAAAATGGCTCATGAACTTTGTGTCTCTGTCTGATACTATGATCAATGGTAATCTATGAATTCTGACTACCCCCTTGAAGAATAGGTGAGCTATTTGACTTACATCATGGACTATTTTTTAGGGTACAAAATGCATCTTGCTAAACCTATCTACTATGACATATATACTATCAAATCTCTGTTTGGTTCTTGGTAACCCAACAACAAAGTCCATACTTAAGAATCCCCATGGTCTACTTGGGATGGGAAGGGGTTGGTAAAGGCCTACATTGGAAGATGTATCCTTTACTTTCTAACACACCACACAACTTTCTACATACTTCCAAATTTCCAAATTCATTTTAGGCCAAAAGTAAAACATTTGCACTAACTCTTGGGTCTTGTTGACAACCAAAATTGTGCACCATTGTGCTTCTCTTGAATCAAATTTTCCCTAATTGAACCTCTAGGGACACATAATTAACTTCCTTTAAACAATAGAACAATTTTAATAGTATATTTAGAGTATTCACTATGAAAATGATTAATGTACTCTTGACATACCTTATAGATGTCTAAAAAGTCTTCATCCTCTTCATATAGGTCTTTGAAGCTATCAATACCCATGCTCTGCTGGTGTATCTCTTGTACAGTCAGATCCCTTCTGCCTTAAGCATCTTCTACCTTATTTTGTATTCCTTCTTGTGCTTAATGTTGAAAGTGTAGGCCTATAGATATGCTACCCACTTCATATCTTTATGACTGAGCTTGTCTTGTGAATTTAGGAAACTAAGTGCCTCATTCCCTGAATAGACCACAAATTCTTTTGGGAGCAAGTAGTTCCTCCATTTCCTTAGTGATTGGACTAGAGCATACATCTATGGGTCATAAGAAGAGTACTTATTCTTAGCATCACTGAGATTTTCACTATGGAAACCCACTGGTCATCCCTCTTGGCTCAAAATAGCTCCAATGACCACACCACTAGCATCACACTCAACTGTGAATAACATCTCAAAACTTGGTAGTGTTAGGATCGGTTGAGTGGCAATCTTCTTCTTTGACAATTCAAATCCATGGTTAGCTTTTTCATTCCGAACAAATTTGATTTTCATCCCTCCTTTAATAGTATCTAACATAGGGGCACAAATAGTACTGAATTGCTTAATAAAATTCTTATAGTATTGGGCCAAACCATGAAAACTTCTCACCTTTGTAGCAGTCCTTGGAGTAGTCCAATTGAGAAATCCTTCCACTTTACTTGGATCCATCTTTAGATTGCCTTGGGATAATACAAACCCAAGGTACACCAACTCTTTCTTCATGAATTCATATTTTTCCAAGTTTATTATCAGCTCCTCTTCATGCAACTTGTTGAAAATAGTCTACAGATGTCTTAGATGCTCTTCTTTTGTCTTTCTATAGGTTATTATATAATCTAGATATACACCAAAATTTTTCCAATGTAGTCTTTTAGGACTTCATTCATATGTCTCATGAATGTAGATGGGGCATTAGAGAGCCCAAATGGCATTACAAGCCATTCATACAAACCTTCTATGGTTTTTAAGGCTATCTACCATTCATCTCCCTCATTGACTCTAATTTTGTGGTATCTACTCTTCAAGTCAATCTTAGTGAAAATTTTGGCTTCTCCTAGACAGTCCATTAGGTCTTCTATCCTAGGGATAGGGAACCTATACCTAATGGTAATCTAGTTTATTTCCCTTGAATCAGTATAGAGCTTCCAAGTTCCTCCCTTTTTGGGTGCTAAGATAGTGGGTACGACACATGGACTAATGATTTTCCTAATGAGACCTTGGCTTAGGAATTCTTGGATTTTCTTGGCAATTTCCTCATTTTGTTGAGGAGTCATGTTATAGGCTTCCTTATTAGGAAGGGTAGCTCCTGGGATAAACTCAATTTGGTGACTAACAACTCTCTTAGGGGGTAGGGTTGATGGTTGTCCATCACTTACAATGCCTTCATACTTCTGCAACATCTCCTGCACTTCCTTAGGCAACTCTGTGTTCTTGACTGTATTTTCTGCACTTTCTTCCTTTGGCTTCAACACAAGTGAAAATCCTACTCCCTCTCCTTCTTATAAGGATTCTATGAACTCCTTTTCACTTCCCATAAGAACATTGGGGCCTAATGACTTCATCTCTTCTTCCTCTAATAGTGACTGTATCTTGAAAGTCAGATTGTCCTTCTTGAAAGAATAAGAATTCTTTTCTCCATCATGCATGGCCTCTCTATCAAATTTCCATGGCATTCCACATAGTAGGTGACATGCATCCATAGGTAGGAAGTCACACAATACTTTGTTTTTGTATCTCCCAATTGAAAATTCCACCCATGCTTGTTCATTCACAAGGACATGTTGTCCCTTGTTCAACCAAGTGACTCTGTACGGGTTGGTATGAGGTATTCTCTTCATCTTTAGTTTGTTGACTGCATCCTCTGACACTATATTGTCATTAGAACCTAAGTTTTTGATGACTCTAAAAACTTTTCCCATCATTTTACATTTCACTCTAAACATTGACCTTCTTTGACTATATTCCTCTTTAACTAGTTCCTTGATTAATGACCTTCTCATCATCTAGTTCTCTCCTTCTTCTGACTCTAAGGGTACCTCAGGGTGTTTTCCTCCTCTACTAGACTCCTCTTGAAAAATGTTTACCCTCTTGTCACTTCCATGAGAAGTAGAGCCTTTCTCTGGACACCTATAAGTAGGGTGTCCCATTTTGTTGCAATGGTAACACTTCATAGTTGAAAAGTAAGAACCTTTGCCTTGAACACTATTTCATCCTCTCCAATTTCGATTAGAGTTCCTTCCTCTATTGGAGTTTCCTATGTTTGAACTTCCTTCTTGCTTCTTAGTAAGTTTGGTCTCTCCTTGAGCCTTTGTCTCAGAACTTCTACTACCATATCCACCTCTCTTCCCTTTATTGTCTCTTCCTCTGTCTCTATGTCTGGTGGTGCTTGAGTCTTTCTTCTTCCTTATCTTCTCTTCTACTTTTACTATAATTTGGTGGAATTTTTGAACAATATAAGGAATCAAGAGACTCATTTCATCTTGTATAGTCCACTTGACACCATTAAGGTATCTAGCTACCTTCACCTTCTGATCATCTTCTACAACTTGAGAGCTCATGCATAGCCTTTGAAAATCTTCAGTATAAGAGTTCACATCCAAGTCTTTTCGTCTCATACTTTGTCTCATTTTATGTAACTGACTCTCATAATCTTCAGGTACATAGGCATCTTTGATTTTTGTTACCATAGCCTTCCATGTGGAAATGGGATTCTTTCCTTCCTTATCTCTCTTATCTTGGATAAACTTCCACCAAGTGAGTGCAGACCCTCTAAGTCTTTCCTTAGCTACCTTTACCTTTTGAGCTTCTATTATGCCATCACACTCAAAGTGATTTTCTATCCCTTCTATCCAATCTAGGACTATTTCTGGTTCCATCTTTCTAGTGAAGATAGGAACTCCTTCTAGTGCTTTACCACTCAAAGCCTTTAGTTCCTTTAATAATGGTTCCTCAACGAGGATAGGGTCAGCTTCAGGGACCTCATCATCTATGGAAATCTCCTTACCTTTCCCTTCAACCTTATCCTTCACTTCTTCATTCTTTTCTTCCACTTGGTCCACTTTGTTTTCCAATTGTGCCAATCTCTCTCTGAGAAATATATTCTCTTCTTCTTTCTCATCTACCTTCTTTACCAACTCTGAATTAGTCACCATTGTAGGCTCTCCTACTAAATCTTTTGGTTGGATCATTCACCACAAGCCAAATCTGATTGGCTCTGATACCAATCTGATAGAGACACTCCCAACATGTGCTCTCACAAACACTATCCAGGACTCAAATTTTCCTAGCCTTCTCAAGATCCTAAAATCACTTCTAGGACCTCACAAGTCTTTTCTCCAGTAGCTTAAGACTTCACTAACTCAAATCTATGAGTTGGTCTTCTTGTGCTTCACCTTGAGGGGTAACTATCATTAAGTATACTTCAATTCTTCACTCCTCCTTGGATGTCTCCAAGTGCAAATTCACCACATTGTCATCATAAGTGTTGTAGGGGGTGTATCGATAACTAAGAAACCTACTTGTCTCTTAAATGACTCCATTTGAATAGGGAATTAAGTATTTTTCAATTGAGTTCAATATTGACTATGGTTTTGGCCTAATAGGCCTAATAGGTCTACTAGCCCTAAACATGGTGTTTCCCCAATTCTTTCCTAAAACTTCCAAATAACCCAAAAAAGTAATTTGACAGTTAGATACCCTTTTCCAAGACCTTGAATATTTTTGTGGTCTAGGGTTCCTAAGGCATCCATACAGTGGATTCCTTAAATGTAGGGCTAATAGGGTTAATTGGGCTATAATTGTGCATTCCTATGATTTCTACTTGGAAATGTACCTAAATGGTTTGGCCAATGCCTAATATCACTAATATGTGTCTGTAGGACCTCTCCCTCTCTGAAACCATTCTTGGTTATTTGCTTCTTCTCTTTCCCCTACACTTGCACATCAATTTTCCTCTGTCATACACCTAGCTGGGCACACTGATCTCGCCTTGGGCATGATCTTAAAAATAGAAAGATTTCTCTTCTGAGCTCCTCCTTCCACACAAAAAAAATTCAATGACTCCCCTGCCATATTTCTCAGGTCCATGATGATTTTAAAGGTGGAGAACTATGGGGGAGCCATAAAACCCAAAACATACTAAACTACACCAGCAACTAGACTATCTACAAAAAAATTTAAAAACCTACTCTAATGAATTCAAATAAACTACACTAATGAATAAAAAATTCTTAGAACAACTTATAAAACACATATCCAACAATAACTCTCATATTTCAATCCATAAAATGTCACTTAAACACAATGCACATCGACTATCACTGAAAACCAGAACTCTCTGCTTCTATTCACTTTCAAACTTGCATTAAATCACTCTATGCCTCGGAAAATGGGATCCTAGATGTATTAATATGCCTTACCCTTGATTGTATGTCATTATGGAAACTACACATAATGATGCTTCGAAGAGAATCCAATTCTCGCAATTTTCTTCATGCAACATTAAAAGTTGCTAAAATGTTGTCAAGCAACATTGTGACAACTTTTACAACTTTGACAAAAATTAATGCTAAGGGTCTCTAACCAACCTAGAATAATTTAGAAACATCATATGAACTATTTTAGCCATATTTCTACCCTTTCCAAAGCCTTAAAGGCTTTAAGACCCATTTTCCCATCTTAGGCCTAATCTAGCACTATCCACTAGTAAAGCATTAAACATCTAGGTTGGATTGAGTCTAGTCTAATCCACCTAGGAATAATCATGCAAGACCTTCTAAGGTCAAAAGTAATCACTAATGACTTGGCTAAGGTCAGTACAAGCCAAAATTTAACCTAGCTTGGAGATTAGCCTAGGTGGTCTTGCACCATTCATGGATGCACTATATAAATTATAATTAATGTATTTATTGTAAAATTGAAAAGTTGACAAAGGGTCATGTTTTATCTCCCCGAGTTTATAAGTCAGGATGTTTTTAATAAGAAACGTATATAAATTTCTTATTATCTTTAGGGAAAGACTCAAGGTTTTCTCTGCCTAGCTCTTTCCTCCCAGTGCCCCTAGTGAGCTGGGTTGTATTTGTTATCTCTACAAGATATTTTGTTGTCATTAGTTTAGTCAAAGTCATGGAGTCAAGGAGAATCAGTCGGTGAAAGGAGATAGTCAATTATTAGGCTATTCATTAATATACACTGAGCCAGTTGGTAAAATAAAAGAGTACCAAACACCTACAGTTACTGAGTGATGCACTACACTGAGTGCATGTAGTACACCAAGTTGACAGTACACTGAGTAATGAAGATCGTTTAACTGAGTATTGTGGAGTTACTCAACCAAGTTAGAAAGTTAATTCAAAATGCGATTAGATCACATTTAATAATCGTCAGAGCATTAATTAAGAGTATACAAGCACATATATCAGTTTTTTACATGATCAACAATTTAAATACTTCAGAGTGAAGATCTAAGGCATAGATCAAATGACAAAAAGAAAGTTTGTTATTTCCAAGAAAAATGACAAGTACCAAGGTAAAAGTGACATGGTCACTATCTGTAAAGAAGATCTAATGATCAAAATTAAAGAAATTCACAACATACCTAACGCATAAGATTACAAGGCATAAACTCATCTATATATTAGATGAATTTATATGTAAGATACAAGGAGACAAGGAAAAAAGTGTAGAGAATTGAAGCTATATTTATTTTTGTTGCTGAAAAAGTTAAAGGAGTTGTTGATGAACAAGACCAGAGCAGAGAGCACCGAGCATAAATTCAATTACAACATAGCAGAACAGAATAGTGTTATAGTTTGAGATTGAGGTAACACAATCAGAGCACATAGAGTCTGATCAACATTTACATTTGATGCACTTATTACATACATTGTTAAGTTATTTGATACTATTGTGTTAAGAGATTTAAATCCTAATACTAGGTAGATCTTAACTAATCTTATACTTGTAAATCCTTTAACAAGGTACATCTCTAAGTGTAGAGTTTATAAAAAATGCTCTAACCAGGTAGACCTAACAAGTCTTATATATACTCTTAACTGGGTAAGCTATCAGAAATACCTAAATTTTTTAGCTCTAACCAAGCATCCTTTATACTGTAATTAGTGAAGGTTGTGGGTGTCATCCCCACCAAATTTTTTTCCTCTAACCAAGGATTTATGTGTTACCAAAATCATGGTGTTATGAGTTCTATTTTTTAATGTTTTGATGTTATAGTTTTATAAGCTTTATATTACTTTCATTTCAAAGTTATGAACATGGTAATCAGTAAGCAACCTTATATGGTTTATTAGTCAATATGGTTAGAAAGTTTTTAGTGGTACTAATTCACCCCTCACCTCTTAGTCCCAACTTTCTATAGTTGTTCCAACAATTGGTATCATAGCTTGTACTCTTGAGTTACAAGTTTGACCACTTGAGAGTTAAAGATCATAGTCATGGAAAGTTATTTGCAATCTAAAAGGATTGATGGTCTTGGGTTCAAGTTGGATAGTGCATGAGAGTTAATCATGGATCTGAGAAAGAAACTTGAGAAGTCTCTAAGGATAAGAAGGAAACTATATGATGAATTTAAGGTTACACAAGAACAAGTTGATAACACTTGAGACAACATTTGAAGGAAGTGTGACTAGCGATTCTGAAACTACTATAAGAGAACTACTTGAAAATAATGATTCACTTACCGAGCTATTTAATTTGAATAAGAAAGATCTTGAAGCTAATAGCATAAGAATGACTAAATTGATTGAAGGTAGAAGGAAAACTGTAGATAAAAAGAGAATTGCAGTAGATGACAAAAGACAATTTGAAATTAGGAAAACTGAAAAAGATAATGAAATCTTAGGGATTACCCAAGTTCACTATAATATGACTGACCAACTTCTAAATGTAAATCATGATTGTACACAAAAGGAATTTGAGAACCAAGCACTAAAAGATGGGATTGAAAGAATGGACAAAATATTGAAAGATGAGAAGGATGAAAATGAAATACTAAGAAGAAATTAAGATGCACTGAAATCACTGGACAAACAGGTTAAGAATCAGAAGAAGCTGAATGCTAGATCAAGAATTGGATTCAATGAGAACAACACTACCGAGAAAGGAGAATCATCTAATGCATCAAAATATCAAGGTACTGTACCCTCACCGAAACTAGAGAAGCCAAACTATAATTATTGTGGGAAGCTTGGACACACTGCTAATGTTTGTAGAAGAAGAAAAGGTAAAGTATAGAGTACAACTAAATTTGATAGTTATTGCTTTAGATGTAATAAGTATGGACATCAACATTTTGAGTGTAGAACCAACTTTACTAACAACAAAAGAAAACCTAAGTTTGATGGTTACTGCAATACTTGCAACAATTATGGTCACAATAATGAAGAGTGTATAACAAAGAAAAGAAATGATAAGTGGATTCCTAACCAAGACAATGCAAATACTAATCGAGTAGGCACATCTATATAATAGAATTATAATACAAGGATTTCATGTTTATCTTATGGAAGATATGGACACATTGTTGCAAATTGTATATTGAAGCATGAAAGGAATAAAAGAAGATCATGAAGGAGTCCTGGCATGACAAGTTTCCACTGTCATAGGGTGGGACACCTAGCAATAAATTGTAGATACCAAGGAGATGTACCAACAAAAGATTAATCTACAAAGAGTGCACCATCTACTGTTGAAGAAATCAAAGAAAAAATGAACAAAACCTGGAGGAGAAAGACTCAGGAAGATGGAACATCATTTGGAACCATAGAAATCATCATCTCTATCATGTCTAGTGCACCAAGCTCCACCTAAATGGTGAGAGGTATTTAGGAACTACATGCTTATTATAAATCTTACTTCAGTTCCTAAGCATTAGAGTTAAGATCCATGGTGCAAGAGCACCTTAGGGTCCTAGTTTGATCCTATACAATTTTGGCTTGTAGATGGTTCTAGCCAACCAACAGGGAAATAAGGACTAATGATAAAGTCCCATGTGTGTTGTGGTGTGTGTTTTTAAGTAAGATTCTTTAGGATCATGTCTTTGGTTTGATCCAATAGGTTCTAGTCTCATTATTTGCTTAAGACCTAGAAGAGTCAAAGTTCGTCAAAAATTGACCAAAACCACAAAATGGAGGGAAAAATTTTGTTTTGTTGTATTTGAGTGATTTGGGATCCAATAGAGTGGTTTTATATTGAGTTGAGCATGCTAGAGTAGTTGTAAGGCAAAATTGCAAAAGTTTCAAAAGTTGCTCATGACAACATTTCCTAGAATGTTGCATTTGGCATTAAAAGGGTCCAAATAAAAACCTTAGGGTCTGAAAATGTGGGGATGAACTATATAAGGTTACCCAAACCCTAATTGAATTTTTGGTTGTCAGATTGGATGAACTGACTTAGTGGAAGCAATATTTTGGTGATACAGAGACTAGTTTTTAGCCATCATCCAGCCCTAATGGATTGAATGGTCTACTGTAATTATTTGAAGTGTTAGTTCTTGTTATGTAATTAAGCTTTATGGAGTTGATTTGATAATTTTGTGCATTTCTTTGTGATTTTATAAATTATTTAGTTTCTTCTGGTTTGCTATCCTAAATAGTGTTAACCATGTAAATATGGCTCCTTCTCGCGTTCCTATGGTTGAAACTCAATGACCACTTGGAATAAGGAAGGGAACTTTGTACATAGTATAAATATGGCTTTAGGGTTCATTTTATGTAGAGGAGATATTTATGCAAGTAGACGCTAGGTGAGTACAGAGGTATCCAGTTAGGAGTTTGCACAGTTGCAGAGGCAAGAAGCCTTGTTTAATGGATTGGTTTGTGCCAATATCAAGTGGAGAGGTGTAGGGGCATGTGTCATGGTCATGTGTATGCAAGGATGAGTGCAAAGGAGTTCATTGGAGTACATTGGGAGACAAAAGAAGACAGACTGGTCTACATGCCCTAGAAACCCTTAAAAATAGGGGTTTGCTGAAAGTCCTATGTACGGACACTTTGGAGACCTAAGACATAGGAAATATTGAAGCCTATGAGGCCCTTAGAAAGAATACATAGTTAGTTTGGTGGGTTGTTTAGGTGGATTGTATGGTATTCCAAGATTACAAGTTTTAGGAGGCCTAATTAGGATAAAAAGGCTATAAGGCCTAGAAATTAGGAAAGTATGAACATGATGGGAAATATATGAAAGAACCTATCAAAATGAATCAAGACTGATTGAAAGTGAAGGAGAAATAGTGGGAACACCTATTTCTATTTCCAAGAGTAGTTTGGGAGCATAGTTTCCTTGATTGGGCCTATGGATGCACAGTAGAGTTGGGAAGGATTGAAGAGTGTTTGAAGTTGTTCGAGAGATCTTATTGGAGTAAAGAAATCATAGGAGTGTCCTCTGATTAGGGTAGAGTGAAGTACCCTATTAAGGTCATAGGAAGGACCTTGGAAAGAGAAAGAAAGATCTTGTGTTTTAGATCTCCCCATAAAAGTGGTATCAGAGCCATTGAAAGGATTGGGAAGTGAGTGTGCATGCTAGATGTGAGTGAATCAATTAGTGAGAGCACCATGGTGACAAATGTAGAGTTGGAAAGATATTTGTCAGAATAGAAAGAAAATAATAGACTTGTAGAAGAAGTTATGGTGGAGATGAAACAAAAATTGGAAGAAGTTGCAGAGATTGAAAGTAAGTTGAAAGAATAGTTAGAAGAGGATAAAGATAAAGGCAAGACTAAGATTGAAGAGAATGTAGAACTAGAACCAGACCCTCCACTACCTGAGGAACCTTTCCTTAAATCCCTTAAAGCACTAAGTAGAAAAAAATTAGAAGGTATCCCTGTGTTCTTTGGCCGAATGGATGTAGAATTGGTGATGGAATGGGTTGAAGGCATTGAGTATCACTGTGAATGTGATGAGATTACAGAGGCACAAAATATGAAGATAGATAAATCAAGATTGAGAGGACAAGCATTAACTTGGTGGAAGTTCTTGCAAGAAGAAAGAGAAAGAGAAGGGAAGAAGACAATAGTCAATTGGAAGGCTATGGTGGTGAAGGTAAAATAAAATTACCTACCAGAGGATTATGACATCCAACTACATAAAAAGAGATAGAATCATAGACAAAAGGACTTAGATGTGGCTGCTTACACAGAAGAGTTTCAAAAATTATGCCTTAGGTCCAGAGTGAAAGAGATAGAAAGCATCAAAGTAGATAGTTATCTCAATGGACTTAGGTGGAACATTCAAGAGGAACTAAGTCTCTTTACCTTAACTTCTATCCATGGTTGTTTCCAAATTTCCCTTAAGGTGGAAGAAAAGCTTAGAAAGAAGCAAGATTCAAGATCTAGGGGTAGAGGAAGAGGTAGAGACTCTAGAGGAGAACATAGAGGAGGTTCTAGTGGTAGAATTAATGAAACCAGAGGTCAAGGAGACTCAAAGATCATTAAAAAAATAAATGAGCCAAGAAATAGAGGTAACTATGACAGAGGAAGAATTTATCACAGTGGTGGAAGAGGTAGATATGGTGGTTTTGGAAGAATCTCACATTTTGCTTCATTGAAATGCTATAACTTTGGGCAATTGGGTCACCCTGCCTATAGGTGTTCGGATAAGCCATAATCTTCACAAGGAGAAAAGAAAATTGCATATGTGCAAGAAGAAGATAATACTAAACACTCTAAGATAAGTCTTGATTCAGAAAAGGGAGAGAATCTAATGCTTAGGAGGATCTCAATCAAAGAACATAACAAAGAAGAACACAAACAAAGGAGAGCACTCTTTAGGGTGAAGTGCAAGATTCATGAAAAAATGTGTAGAGTCATGATAGAATCAAGGTCAATAGATAATGTAATCTTGGAGGAAGCAGTGCAAACGTTGAAATTGAGAAAGATTCCCCATGCTAACCCCTATAAAGTAACTTAGTTGAACAAGGGGAAAAACATACTGGTAAATGAACAAGTATGGGTTGAATTCACCATAGGGAAGTATCAAGACAAGATACTTTTTGGTGTGCTACCAATGGATGCTCTCCATCTATTGCTTGAAAGACCATGACAGTATGACAGAGAAGAAGTCCGCCATTACAAGGAGAACAAGTACTCATTCAAGACAAATGGAGTTACTTATAAGATAAAGTCCTTGATAGAGGAGGATACAGTGGAAATAAAGTACACCAATACAATCTTAATGAGTGGAAAAGAGTTTCTAAAAGACAAGAAGGAAGAAGATGGAGTTGGTTATGCTATCTCGGTGAAACCAAAGGAGGAAGAGACACCCAATCAGATACCTATACCTACATAAGTTAGACAATTGTTGGATCAATTCAAAGACATCATATGTGATGTGAAACCAGCTACACTACCTCCAATAAGGGAAATCAGTCATCAGATTGATTTTGTGCTAGGGGCATCATTGCCTAACAAAGCTGCTTACAAGATGATACAAGAACAAAACAAGGAGATTGCAAGGCAAATCCAAGAGCTTTTGGACCAAGGTTTGATAAGAAAGAGCATCGACCTATGTGTTGTTCTAGTGGTTTTGGCTCCTAAAAAGGGAGGTAAGTGGAGGATGTGTAATGACTCTAGGGAGATAAATAAGATAACAATTAGGTATAGATTTCCTATTCCTAGAATACAAGACTTGATGGATTGTCTTTGGGGTGCTAAGTAATTTTAAAAAATAAACCTTAAGAGTGGATATTATCAAATTAGGATGAAAGAGGGGGATGAGTCGAATTATTCCTTTAAAACCACAGACAAACTCTATGAGTGGTTAGTAATGTCATTTGGGCCTACAAATGCATCTAGTACTTTTATGAGCATCATGAATGAAGTCTTGAAGGATTATATAGGTGTATTTGTAGTAGTCTACCTAGATGATATCCTCATGTTTAGTAAAACCAAAGAAGAGCATATGAAACACCTAGAGATTGTGTTGAAGGAAATCCAAGAAGAGAAGCTAGCCATTAACCTTGAGAAAAGTGAATTCATGAAATAAGAACTTGTTTATTTAAGGTTTGTAGTTTCTCAAGGTGATCCAAAAATGGATAAAAGTAAGGTTGAAGCAATCTTAAGTTGGCCTACTCCAAAAATAGGGACATAAGTGAGAAGCTTCCATGGTTTGGCTCAGTTTTATAGGAAGTTTGTGAGGAGGTTTAGTGAAATTTGTGCACTTGTCCTAGATACTATAAAGGGTGGAGTCAAGACAAAGTTTATATGGACCAAAGAATGCAATGAAGGATTTTAAAGATTGAAGAAAGAAGTGGCTACAAAACCCATTCTAGTTTTTCCAAGTTTTGAAAAATTGTTCATTGTAGAATGTGATGCTAGCAATATAGAAGTGGGTGCAGTCCTAAGCTAGGAAGGAAGACTAGTAGCCTTCTTTAGTGAAAGGTTAAATGGGGCAAAGTCTAGATATTCATCTTATGACTTGGAGATTTATGCATTTTTTCAAGCTCTCAAGAAGTGGAGGCACTATTTTTTTCCAAAAGAATTTGTGGTATACACAGATAACCAAGCTCTTAGTTACATCAATACACAAGAGAAGCTCAATATGAGACACATAAAGTGGGTGGAATTTTCATAGTCACACACATTTACAATCAAGCATAAGAAGGGAGTGAACAAAAAAGTTGTAGATGCACTTAGTAGGAGATTTCTCACTATCCAAGAAATAGAGTTGCAGAGCATAGGAGTTGAAGGATTCAAGGATCTATATGAAGGAGATGCAGATTTCTCAAAGATTTATAAGGTATGCACTGATTTTGATAACCATTTTCATAGTGAGTATGTTGACTATACATTGTAGAATGACTTATTCTTTAAGGGGAAACAATTATGTGTTCCAAGGGGATCCAAGAGGGAGAACCTCATCCAAGAGAAGAATAATGGTAGTTTGATTGGACACTTTGGGTTAAACAAGACCCTAGATCTTGTGGAAATATTTTATCATTGGCCTAAAATGAAGAAGGATGTAAGGAGGCATGTTGAGCAGTGTGGGATATGTCAAAAAGAAAAAGGAACATCTTCAAATGTAGGGCTCTATCAGCCATTTCCCATCCCTAATAAACGCTAGGAGTGCATAAGTATGGAATTTATAGTATGGCTACCTAGAACACCAACTGGTTTGGATAATGTGTTTATGGTAGTAGATAGCTTCAGTAAGATGAGTCATTTTATCCCTTGTAAAACAACTCATGATGCTAGTCATATTGCTCATCTTTTATTTAAAGAAATATTAAGGATACATGGTTTTCCAACCAGTATTGTATCAGACAGGGATGTGAAATTTATGGGGCACTTCTAGAAAACACATTGGAAAAGATTGGGAACCAACTTAGCACACAGCTCTACATATCATCCTCAAAAAGATGGACAAACAAAGGTAATTAACATAGTACTTGATAATTTTCTAAGGTGTCTAACTAAGGAGTATAGGAAAGGATGGGAACAAGTCATCCCTCAAGAAATTTTTTCCTATAATGACAGTATAAATAAGACTACTAGTAAGAGTCTATTTTAAGTTGTGTATGGATTACATCCAAGGGGTGTTCTTGAACTTAGAGACTTAAAAGGTTATGAAGGGATCAGTGAACATGCAGATGACTTTTCCCAGTCAATGAGAGAGGTCCATGAGAAGGTGATAAGGACCTTAATGGAGGCTAATCAGAAGCTTAAAGGTAAAGTGGATGAAAGGAGAAGAGACTTATAGTTTGAGGTAGGAGACTTGGTGATGGTGTGTTTGAACAAAGCTAGACTTTAAAAAATGCATACCAAGCAAGCTTCAAATGAAGAGGATTGGTCCATGTAATTTTTTGTCTAAGTATGGATCCAATGCCTACAAAGTAGAATTACCAAAGGAGATGTCCATTTCTTCTATCTTCAATGTGAAGGATTTGATCAAATACAAAGTTATTGATGTCACAAAGCAAGAGTATAGTACATACATGGAAGATGATGTGGAAGGACTTGGTGTACCTGTCCCAACTAAGCCACAAGTTGAAAGAATTCTAGATTCTAGAGTGAAGAAGAGGACTAGGAACAAAACCTATATGGAGCATCTAGTCAAGTGTGAGAAACAACCTGAATCAGAGGCTACTTGGATAGAAGAGGGTGATTTGAAGAAGCATGACATCAACATAAAGCTCATCACAACTCAAATACCCTGACTTTCTTGTTGGATGGGGAGAATGGTGTAGGAACACCTTAGGGTCCTAGTTTGATCCTATACAATTTTGGCTTCTAGGTGGTTCTAGACAACCACTAGGGAAATAAGGACTAATGATAAAGTCCCATGTGTGTTGTGTTTTTTTAAGTAATATTCTTTAGGGTCATGTCTTTGGTTTGATCCAATAGGTTATAGTCTCATTGTTTTCTTAAGACCTAAAAGAGTCAAAGTGGGTCAAACATTGAACAAAAACCAAAAATGTAGAGAGAAATGTTGTTTTGTTGTTTTCAAGTGATTTGGGATCCAATAGAGTGATTTTAGATTTAGTTGAGAAAGTTACAGTAGTTGTAAGGAAAAATTGCAAAAGTTGCTCATGACAACTTTGCAACTTTGCAAAGTTGTCATGACAACATTTCCTAGAATATTGCATCTGGCATTAAATGGGTCCAAATCCCAACCTTAGGGTCTGAACATGTGGGGATGAACTATATAAGGTTACCAAAACCATAATTGAAGGGTTGGTTGTAAGATTGGACGGACTGACTTAGTGGAAGCACTGTTTTGGTGATACAGAGGCTAGTTTTTAGCCATCATCCAACCCTAATGGATTGAATGGTCTACTATACTGCTTTGAAGTGTTAGTTCATGATATTTAATTAATCTTTGTGAAGTTTATTTGAGAATTTTTCTCATTTATTTGTCATTTTGTAAATTCTTTAGTTTCTTCTACTTCGTTGTCCTGAACAGTGTTAACCATGTAAATGTGGCTCCTTCTTGAGTTACCGTGGTTGAAACTCAATGGCCACTTGGAATAAAGAAAGGGAATATATACATAGTGTAAATATGGATTTAGGGTTCATTTTATGCAGGGGAGCTATTTATGCAAGCAGGCCCTAGGCAAGTACAGAGGTATCCAGTTAGGAGTTTGTATAGCTCCAGAGGCAAGAAACCTTATTTAATGGATTGGCTTGTGCCAATATCGAGTGGAGAGGTGTAGGAGAATGTGTCATGGTAATGTGTATCCAAGGAGGAGTGCATAGGAGTTCATTGGAGTACATTGGGAGAAAAAAAAAAGACAGGCTGGTCTACATGCCCTAGAAACCCTTAAAAATACAGGTTTGCTAAAAGTCCTAGGTACGGACACTTTAGAGACCTAAGACATAGGAAATATTGAATCCTAAGAGGTCCTTAGAAAGAATACATAGTTATTTTTGTGGGTTGTAAAGGTGGATTGGAAGGTATTCCAAGATTACAAATTTTAGGAGGCTTAATTTGGTTAAAAAGACTACAAGGCCTAGAAATTAGGAAAGTATGAAATCAATGGGAAATGTATGAAAGAACCTATCAAAATGAATCAAGAATGATTGAAAGTGAAGGAGAAATAGTGTGAGAACCTATTTCCATTTCCAAGAGTAGGTTGGGAGCTCAGTTTCCTTGATTGGGCCTATGGATGCACAATAGAGTTGGGAAGGATTGAAGAGTGTTTAAAGTTGTTGGAGAGATCTAATTGGAGTAGAGGAACCATAAGAGTGTCCTATGATTAGGGAAGTGTTGTGGGTCCAAAAAACACACTCCATTTTTCTCCTCTAACCATGGGGACCCCGCTTCTTTCTTGGTTTTTTGAGTCAGGCCCTTTCCCTGTTCCTTGAACTAGGTATCTTGAGGAGCCTATTGAGTAAACATGGAATTTTCAGCCTTTTCGCCCTTTCAGTATTTTAGAGGACCCTGATTCCTCCAAAACACTGAGATGGCCAAAAGGAAAAACCTGGCCCTTTTGGTGTTTCATCCTTGAAAACACCGAAAGGATCGAAGAGTCAAACTTTCAGACCTTTCAGTGTATTGGAGCTTGAAACAACGAAAGGGGGAATGAGGTCACCCGATGTTCAGTGTTTCAGCCTCCAAAATGCCAAAACCAGGTGATGTCACTCCATAGGCTATTTAAAATCCCTGAGCCCTATGTAATCCTCACTTTTCCTTCTTCATTTATTGAGTCTTTTTTCTCCCTGCATGCTCATCATTCCAGCTCACCTCCTCACTCAGACGTTGCCACTAGCTCCCCACCCTCAGTTCTTGTGTTTCTCATTTCCCCTCCTCACATTTGATAGGTAGGGTTTTCATGTTTTTCTTATTTGTATTGTTTCAGTCAGTTTAGGGTTAGTCTTCTATCGATTTGCTTGTGCCTCACGATGTCCCGAGGGCTTGTGCCCTTGGCCTTGCAGGGGAGGCACTCTCCCATTTTTTAGTTTTTTCCTTTTCATTTTTTTATCAAACTTAGGGTTTCTATGTCACAACTTGTGTCATGACCTAGTCATAGGTTTTTTCCCTCTGAAAGGCCAAAAATAGTTTGCCCCCTCGAGCTGTTGCCAAGTGCATTTCATCCTTTCAGAGGTGTCAATATTTTAGACCCCCAAGATGTTTGAAACCCCTGAAAGGTTGAAAAGGCCAAACCTTTGAGTGACAAGGTATTTCTTTTGGCAGCATTAGACTTTCAGATTCTGACATCTTGGTCAAACTTTCACACATCAAAAGACCAAGAAGGCATGTTCCTCCTACTTCATTTTTTCTCACTTTTGGCATTTTTGAACACTGACATTTTTTTCGGCGTGAAAAAGGTTGAAAGGGCCGAAAGAGTGAAAATTACATTTTTTGACTTCTTGAGAACCTTCTGCTTTTGTTTTCCTAGATAAAACATTTTTCTTCTCTTCTTTTCATAGTTTCCTTTCAATAAAAATACTGATACTTGCACTTTTCTCACAGGAATGCTTGAGAAACAAACAACATCCCTGATGAAGTACCTATACAAGGGGAATCACCCCCCTTCAAAGATTGGGAACAAGAATACAAAAATCATGGACACTGACATAGGGAACATAGGCTGGGATCAGTTCCTGGTGAGATGTTTGTTGGAGATTTGATTCTGAGTAGTTGATTGATTGTATGTTTGTCATTGATGACGACATATAATACACAGTAGCAATTCTGTATGCACTTATCAGAATGATGAGATGAAGAATTGCATGGTTAGATAAATTTTGTTGACATGTTTATGATGTTATGTTCATACACACAGACCTAGATATGATGTTTTAGTCAAGTTGTGTAATTCTGTTATTGGCAATTACAGTTCTGGATGAGTATTTGTTCAGAGCTGACGTATGTAACGTGTTTCTTGAGTTGCACCTATCTTCAAGATATGCATGTGTATATTCATGATTAATTATGAGTTGATTATATTCATCTAATGGCCCCAAATGTGTTTCAAGAAGATTTCAAAGTTAGAGTTAATTTGGTGAGGCCGACTTAGTGAAGCATCGGATCTATTCAGTTTACACTTGCGTGGTTGTAATAATGCTTGCGTGCTTAGTAGAGCTGACAATGATGTTATGAAGAGTTGTCTTATAGGTCCCATGATCTCATACTTTGAGGAAGATACTTATAGAAATTCAAATGTGACACGCTAAGTGTGAATGATACGAAAAGAGAAGAAAGATGTACAGAGTAGATTATCAAAGTTGGTTCATTCATCAAGAGTCTATGTGAAGAAGAAGTGAAAGATTGTAATACACTAGAACTGATCAAGATAGCAGGTCTACTCTAGAGTTCATAATCAGATATAGTGCATATTTGTTATACAGAAGGTTGTAGCCTTCACCATCAAGTAGTGAGCTTTTGGACAGTGAGTCCACCACCCCTAATAGGGTTATTTGTAAAAGACTCCTAACAGGGTCCGAACCTTAACCAGTTCACTATACTTATTGCATTGTAATGTAAAAATCCTAATAGGGTTGAAATATCTTCTAACAGGGATTACTATAAACAAGTATAGTTCATTGTGGGTGCTAATTCCCACCCATGTTTTTACCATTTGGTTTCCCATAATCAAATTGTGTGTTGTGTACTGTATTATCTGATTTAGCATTTACTTTGTTGTATTCTGAAGTTAAAGAAGAAAAATAATTAAAGTTATTGATAACTGATTCACCCCCCTCTCAGTTATCCTTTGGGACTACTCTAACAATAAGTATCAGAGCTGAGTGCCTTGGAGAAGAAGCCTAACAACTTAATGAAGATTAGATGTCTTACTTTAGAAAAGAAAGCCCTAAGTTCGATGGAGAAAATTATTTGGATTGGAAAAATAAATTGATAACACATCTACAGTGTGTTGGCTTTGAGATCTTTGAAATTGCTATACAAGAGGTTGTAATTCCATCTCTGAAAGACCTTGTAAAGGATGATTCTACTAACAGACAAAAGGATATATTTACCAATAATGTAATTGCTAAAGAAGCCCTAATCGACACCTTATCTGACAGTGAATTTTCTAAGATCAAGAAAATTGACAGAGCATATACCATATGGAAGTATTTAGAAGATATGTTTGAAGGAGATATTCAAGCAAAGAATGCACATAGGAAGACATGGAAAAAGAAATACAACATTCTTGAGATGTTACCTGAAGAGAAAATTAGAGCTTACAATCAGAGGATAAATTAAGTAGTTTTTGGAATCAGAAATAATGGTGGAGAAATATCAGAAGAAGACATAATGGACAAGCTGCTAACTACTTTAACATCAGACTATGAAAACAAGATAAGTATTCTAGACGAAACAATGCAATTCTCACAAGACTTCAAGAGAGAGACTTTGATCAGAAAAATCTTTGCATTTGAGATACCAAGATTGAAGACTGAACCCAAAAGTGAAACAACTTTCAAAGCCTCAGTCCATGGTAAGAAATCCTTACACATTTCCAGTCATAATGAGAAAGAAGAAGTTGATGAAGAACTAGAAGAAATCATTGCTATGATTGATAGAAGAGAAAAGAAAGGTAAAGGAAAATATGAAGGAAAAATTCCATTCAAATGTTTTTCATGTAACAAGATTGGTCACTTTGCATCTAAGTGTCCCACAAGAGTCAAGAAGTTCAGATCTGATTACAAACCCAAATATAAGAAGGAATTTTATCATGCTAAAGAAGGTGTAATTGATGAAGATTTAGGAGAAGAGGAAATTGGATTCATTTCCCTTAGAGACATGGAAAGGTTGCTTGAGGAAATGGAAATTGCAGATGAAAAGAAAGAACAAGAGTTAGCCTTAATTTCCAAAGCAGACATTAGAACTGATTGGATCATTGATAGTTGATGCTCCCATCATATGACAGGTGACAAAGACAGATTTGTTCAAATAGACAAATACAAAGGTGGTATGGTTAGATTTGGAGATAACACTCCTAAATCTATCATAGGCAGAGGTTCTATCACTTTGGATGGAAAGAACAAGACATATGATGTTCTATATGTTGATGGACTACATCATAACTTGCTGAGTGTTGGGCAACTACTTGACAAAGTTTATCATATAGAGTTCAAAGAGAACAAGTGCATCATTAACAACGAGGATGGAGACATGATGGCATCAGGCTCTAAAACAAAAGGTAATGTTTTTTAGCTTAATTCATATGTTATTTGTTTTTTTGCAAAAGTAGATGACAGTTGGTTGTGGCACAAGACACTATGTCATATCAACTTTGATAACATAGTAAAGATAAGTAATGTCAAGGCAGTTAGAAACCTACCAAGTATTACAAGACCAGTTGACATAATATGCAGGGAATGTGTTATGGGTAAGCATGTAAGGAGTTCCTTCAGAAGCAAGTAGAACTCATTTAAAAACAAATTGGACCTAGTGCAAACAGATTTGTGTGGTCCTACTCAAACAAGATCTTATTACAGAGAAAGGTATTTCATTTTGTTTGTTGATGATTATTTTAGGATGATGTGGGTTGCATTCCTAAAGGAGAAGTCTGAAGCCTTTGAGAAGTTCAAAATATTCAAAGCTAAAGTTGAGAATGAATCTAGACTAAAATTGAAATGTTTAAGATCAGATAGAAGAGGAGAGTTCACCTCTGATCAATTTTATGACTATTGTGAAGAACATGGAATTAAAAGATAGTTGAGTGCACCAATAACTCCTCAGCAGAATGGCATTGTGGAAAGGAGGAATAGGATCATACTTGATATAGCGTGCACTATGATGATTGAAGGAAAATTGGTGCACACCTACTAGAGATATGTAGTGAATATAGCAGTGTATACTATTAATAGAACACAATTGAGACCAGGCGCAGAGAAGACACCCTATGAACTTTGGTTTGGTAATATACCTATGGTAAAGTATTTCAGAATATTTGGCAGCAAGTGCTACATCAAGAGAGATGATGGTGTTGGTAAGTTTGATGCCAGAAGTGATGAAGGTATTTTCCTTGGTTACTCTACACAAATCAAAGCATATAGATGTTTCAATTTGAGATTAAAGAAGATAATTAAAAGCACACATGTTAAGATTGATGAAAATGTTGGAAATTTGACTTCCTGAGGAAGCATGGCTTATTTTGTGTTTTCAATCATGGCAAAAAATTCATACTAAGTTTCTGTCAAAGATAACTTAGAAGACAAAATGACTAAGTACAGAAAATAGGACAGACAGAGAGATACAAAGATCAGCACATCAACACACATGTTACAGATCACACCAGAGCATGCATGCTTAGGTATATACTCTATGGTGTATATACATGCTAGATCCAAACTCACAAAGTATAGAACATCATTACAAAAAAGTTACAGGCAAATTAGTAGACCTGCAGTCTAGGAAAGAGAGCATGGAAGCCGACTACAGTTTTGATCAGTGTGAATGATTTTTCAATGTAATGGCTAAGAAACTTTAGTTATAAGTTTGTATTAATGTAATTAATTTTGTAGTAAACAAGCTTGAGCTGACTTGTTCGGAAGCATTATATATTTTGTTTTAGGGCTGACTAGTGATATGTTTTGGGTCGCGCCTATTCGGATTTGAAGATATAAGTTTGTAATGTAAAGATATGTTACAAGTGTCAATTATTATGAAAGAGTAAGTTATAGAGGGACAATACCATCAAGTCAGTATATGATATAGCTCTTTAAAGGAGTAAGAGAATTCACACATACATGAAACTGATTAGAAAACAGTGTCATCACAATAGTTCATTTTGATATAGTGCATATCATCTTTCAGAAGGTTGTAGCCTTCATCTTATTAGGAAGTGAGCCTAGGTAGTGAGCCATATACCTTTAATAGGGTTTTGTAAAAGACTCCTAACAGGGGCAGACCTTTAACCAGGTCATTGTACTCAATTTTTAAAGACTGCTTCTAACAGGGCAAAGGAACTTTAACAGGTTCATTATACCTAGTACGATATTTGTGGGTACTAATTCCCATCGTAGTTTTCCTCTGATCAAGGTTCTCAATAATCATATCATGTGTTATGTGTTATGCTTCTTTGGATGCACTTTTGATTTATGTTTAATTGGCTGAAATATAATAAATAGATAAAAACTGATTCACCCCCCCCCTCTTAGTGTTTCTAACAATTGGTATCAGAGCTCTGGTCCTCTAAAAGAAAGTTTAACCACTTGAGGAGATCATGGACTCAGCCGAAGCAAAACATTTGAAAAAGAATCTTGAAGCATCTCTTGAAGATCTTGACAGATCTGAGAAGGAAAATGAAGAACTAAGATTGAAAAATGATGGCTCTCAAATACTTATTAAAAGAATAAGAAAAGATGTGAAAGATTGTTCTACTAGTGATCTAGGACAAATGGTCAAAAAGCTTAATGAAGAGAATAAATCTCTAAAGGATAAACTTGAAGATCTGGAGGACCAGCTTACAAATAGCCAGAACACCTTTGAAGACAAGATCAAAGAAAGAAAAAAATTGGAAGATGAACTTTTAAAGGCAAACATGAAAGTTTTGGAATTGGAAAACATAAAGAAGAAGTTGGAATCTGAATTAACAGAAGCAAAGGATAAGATTGATAAACTTCACACAAGTTCTGATTCACTTCAATCTCAACTCAATGCACAAAGGAAAAAAGGTGATACTACTGGTCTTGGATTCAGTACAACACAAGATGAATTCAAATCATCACAAGAGAGAGAGATAAAAAACTCGAAGCACCTTCAGAAGCAAGGAACGTTAAAAATGTTGAAGAGATTAAACCAGATCTACCAAAAAGGGAAATCAGACAAGTTAACAGAACTTGTTATCCATGTAACAAACATGGTCATTTGGAAAGAGATTGTAAAGAGGTAAGACCTTTCAATGGTTATTGTTATTCATGCAATAAGTTTGGTCACAGGGCTATACATTGTAGAACTCAGTCACATTAGAATCAAAGAAGAATAAACCAAAACAATCAGAGAAATCAACCTCAAAGAAATTTGCAGAACATTACATGTCAAATATGCAACTACAATGGACACACATCAAAGCAGTGCAACATGATGAGAAAGAATATTAGACCTCCTATCATTTGTCACACATGTGGAAAGGCTGGACATATCTCAAAGTTTTGTAGATCCAAAACTCAGAAGCAAGAGGATCCTAAAAAGTCACTATTTGAAGAGAAAGGAGAAGTCAATTTTGTCAAAGAAAATGAAGATTCAAGCAAAATTTGGGTTGAAGTAAAGAAGGACAAAGATGTTGACAAAGTAGTTGATGCATCCACAGTGGACACACCCTCTACTTCTGCTTGAATAGACCTTCTTTGTCTTAGCGGGAGCTATTCTAGCTCAGAACCCCTGCGCGGTTGGTGTACTCACTTCTGAGTATGCGCCTTTGGATTAATGGTTAAAAGCATAGATTACAGCTATATGCATTCACACATTATCTAAATTGCATCAGGATCAAAGTTTGAAAATCTCTATGTATGGTTGCAAGCATTAAATGCAACAGATTGTATAAAAAAAAATTTGCGGTTGATCATTTTCACATTTACATTCGAGAGCACAGAAATTGAAGAGCATTAGAGCACTAAGACATCAAAGCATGAAGGCACAATAGTTTGGCAGTTGGAGCAATTGGATATTCAGTTTGAAATGAAGCCCTAGCCATCGCGCCATTTCAGAATTTCATGGAAAACTTACATGAGAAATCACCAAGTAAGTATGGCGACCCCAGTTGTGTTTGATGTAGTAGATAGGAAGAGGTTTATATTTAAGAAGCATCCATTCAAATCCATACTGGATGATGTGGAAGCGGATTTCTCCAAAACCCCGCTGGGCGTTGTTCACGTAGAAGATATCCGCACATACATTTACTGTAAGAAAGAATCATTAGGAGATGATAATATAGCTTCTCACATGGCATCCATGTTAAATCCATACTTCCCATTCAAAAATGAGTTCACACACGTAGAGGATAACCCTATTCTTGAGTATTCAAATGCGCATGAGTTTGAAGAACCAGAATGGTTAAAGATTCTATTAAGTAGAATTCATGATGATCTCTTTTAGATTGGTGATGTTCCTGTCTGTATCACTGTAGAACTAATCCATCAGTTAACCAGACTTCCAATAACCGAACCAGTGTTTCCCACTGGTAAAGATGTCAAGAAAAAAATTGAGAAAGTTTGTTTATCTAGGAGTGATAAGCGCGGAATGACAGTTGACCCTATCAAGGAAGATGACATTAAACTCATGACAATGATACTTGGATACAAGTTTCATCATGCAAGCAGGTTGAATAGTGTCTCTACAGCAATAGTCCTTGCAGCTATTAGAATAGTGAAGGAAAACACCCAATACAACCTATGTGAGATCTTGCATAGTCAATTGATTGACAATATCAGAATCATCAAGCATGACAGGAGAAAAAAATTCAGGTTTGGATCTCTGATGATCTATTTGTATCACCATATAGTTGGAAAGGTTGCAGACCTTTATCTAGACAAAGGAAAACCTACAATGACTCAGATATCTCTTAAGGCCACAGTAGACAATAGTGCAAGAGATACAATGGATATGGATATAAAGATATTCAGGGTCAAAATGTAGAGCAGGTTCAAACTATCTGAGAAGATAGTTGACAAATACAGGGATACAATATGCTTTATGGTAGAGATAGATTACACATGCATGGAGGCTGTTGAGCCTAGAACTAAGTGGATTCATCCACTAGGGTATGAAGTAGAAGACAATGTGTTAGAAGGATATGCGCAAGTCTTATTGTCAGCACCTAAAGACCCTAATGAACCTAGATGGGGTACTTACAGAGAGAAGACCGACGAAGTGGACATTGAACTAATACTTGCTGTTAACAAAAGGAAATCATCTAGAATTACATCCAACATTCTAAAAAAGGATGGAGTCACTCAAGAAGATCTTGACAAAGTCAGAGATGCCAAGATAGCAAAAGAACTTGAGAAAGCTAAACAGATCTAGAAGAAGAAGAAAGTAGAGAGTACCTCTGTGCCTACTACCATAATTGATATAGATACATCTCCACCTTCTGTACCTAGCAAGAAACCTAGAGGAAGGAAGAAAGTTCCTACAAATCACCCATCCTCAAGAGCTACTCAGAGCAAAGCTAAGAATGTTCAAGCTCCAACTGAGGTAGGATTTAGACCTAGTCTAAATATTTTGAGAAACAAGAATTTTAATGAAGGAAGATTGGATACACTTTCCAAAGTCTATGACAAGTATCAAGAAGTTGATAAGACTGAGATACATTACATGGTCATATCTCATATGATCAAGTTTAAGAAATCAGTTCTTGAACTTAAGACAGTAATACCAGATCAATTATGGAACATATTAGAGATGATGAAAAGACATGCTATAGAAGAGGACATGAAGATTAGAGAAGAAACTTTGGATACTCTTCTTCCTATTTTTTCACATGATGAGAAGGCTATTTTGTTAGATCTGGTGAAGCCTCATCTCCGAACTAAGACAAGGACTCTACACATTATGAACAAGGAATATGAACAGATTGGTAAGGAGACTAAAAAGGAATTTGCACAAGTCTTTATGGATAGACATATGTATCCACCAATGGCGCCTATAGAAAAAGTTACCCCAGCTCCTCCCAAACAGGCTACAACTCTAGTAATTCAGATTGCGCCTATGATAGGTCCACAGGTCTCTGTGCCCATAGTGACAATAAACTCTAAGATAGCTAAAGATACAGAGGATACTATAGTAATTGATGATGTAAAAATATCTATGACAAATTCTGATACTGATATGGATAACGTTGATAAAGCACTTGTCAACACTGAGGAAATGAACACTGATGACACATCTCTATGACAGGATGAAGTTCCTTCCATTGATCCAATAGACTTGGATAAGGAAAAAGATACTCAAGATAATGAGTCACCAGTAAAGGAAATTCATGTCAAAAGAGAATGTGTAGATACAAGTCAGAATATTATTTTCTCACCATCCACTCAACCATCCACCTCATTGTTGTCAAGGTTAACTCCTGACTCAGCAAGTTTGGATGCATGGGGAGAAGAAGACCTTATCAAGATCAGCGTCCTTGCCATGGAAAAGGCAAAGGAGAAACATGTGATGAGGAACCCTCACTTTGTGGAATCAATAAACATATTGAATGAGTTAGTTCTTGCTAATAAGAAAGTTGCTAAAGTTCAAACAGTTGAACATGTGGATAGCGTACTGGAAAAATTCAAAACACATTTCACTAGCTTAGTAGAATCAGCTACTAAGAATACAAAAGATGAATACAAGAAGGAGAGACTAAATGACTTGGTTAATAACTTTACCTTAGATCTGAACTCCTTAAACATTGGGCAGGCTATATTGAAGGAATTGGCAGATAAAGGAAAGAAAGTTATAGCAAACTGTATGGATAGAGTGAAGCTCACCTCTGAGCACACTAAAAAGATAGTAGAAGTAGAAGAAATGGTGGATAACATAAGAAAATTAGTTGAAACCTCGACACAAGATATGAACATATGCAATAATATCTATCAAGGGCAGTTGGACAAAATTGAGAAAGCAAAGATGGAAATCAACAAGATAAGAATAAGGCAAACACAGTTGAGAAATGCACTTGCGCCATCTCTAGTAGTTCTTAATGAGAACATAAAATAGATTGATGCCACTATTGTGACATATGATCAAGGTCCTTGCATGGATCTGATGAAAATGGAGAAACTAACATATGCATTATGCGTGCATCTTTAGACAGTTGATGCAATGAAAGTATTTTGGCAGAAAGAGATTCAATCTCTTCAAGTTGTGTACCCAGAAGTTTACATGGAGTAAGTATGTTGAAGACTTGCATTTTTTGCACACCTTTGTCATTAATGTCAAAGGGGGAGTAGTATAGAATGTGTATATATGGAGAAGTATATATTTATATATCATTAAGTATATATGATATACAGTCATTTTTCTATGAAATCATTTTGAGTAACTTAGCCACATTCCTTTGTTTCCATAAATGACAAAGGGGGAGATTGTTGGCAAATGGAGAAACTAACATATGCATTATGCGTGCATCTTCAGACAGTTGATGCAATGAAAGTCTTTTGGAAGAAAGAGATTCAATCTCTTGAAGTTGTGTACCTGGAAGTTTACATGGAGTAAGTATGTTGAAGACTTGCATTTTTTGCACACCTTTGTCATTAATGTCAAAGGGGGAGTAGTATAGAATGTGTATATATGGAGAAGTATATATGTATATATCATTAAGTATATATGATATACAGTCATTTTTGTATGAAATCATTTTGAGTAACTTAGCCATATTCCTTTGTTGCCATAAATGACAAAGGGGGAGATTGTTGGCAAGTTGACTTCCCAAGGAAGCATGGATTATTTTGTGTTGTCAATCATGGCAACAAATTCATACTAATTTTCCATCAAAGATAACTTAGAAGACAAAATGACTAAGTACAGAAAATAGGACAGACAGAGAGATACAGAGATCAGCACATCAATGCATGTGTTACAGATTACACCAGTGCATGCATGCTTAGGTATATACTCTATCATGTATATACATGCTAGATCCAAACATGCAAAGTATGGAACATCAGTACAGAAAAGTTACAGGCAAATTAGTAGACCTGCAGTCCAGGAAATAGAGCATGGAAGCCAACTACAGTTTTGATCAGCGTGAATGATTTTGTAATGTAATGGCTAAGCACCTTTAGTTATAATTTTGTATTAATTTAATTAATGTTGTAGTAAACACGCTTGAGCCGACTTGTTTGGAAGCATTGTATATTTTGTTTTAGGGATGACTAGTGATATGTTTTGGGTCGTGCCTATTCAAATTTGAAGATATAAGTTTGAAATGTAAAGATATGTTACAACTGTTGATTATTATGAAAGAGTAAGTTTCAGATGGATAGTACCATGAAGTCAGTATATGATATAGCTCTTTAAAGGAGTAAGAGAATTCATGCATACATGAAACTGATCAGACAATAGTGTCATCACATTAGTTCATTTTGATATAGTGCATATCATCTTTCAGAAGGTTGTAGCCTTCATCTTATTGGGCAGTGAGCCATATACCTTTAACAGGGTTTTGTAAAAGACTCCTAACAGGGTCAGACCTTTAACCAGGTCATTGTACTCAATTTGTAAAGACTTCTTCTAATAGGGCAAAGGAACTTTAATAGGTTTATTATACCTAGTACTTGATATTTGTGGGTACTAATTCCCACCGGAGTTTTCCTCTGATCAAGGTTCTCCATAATCATATCATGTGTTATGTGTTTTTGCATTATGTTTCTTTGGATGCACATTTGATTTATGTTTAATTGGCTGAAATATAATAAATAGATAAACACTGATTCACCCCCCCCACCCTCTCAGTGTTTCTAACAGAAAATTTTATGGTTCAAGAGAGGTACTATGAATATGCACCTATGATTGAAGACGATCCCAAGCCTAGCAGCAAAGATACTGTTATTGAAGAAATTTTTGATTGCATTGATGTCTCATGCAATGACCCTGAATCAAGTAGAGAAGAATCATAGATTACAGAAGAAGAAGACACACCTAAGGTTACAAAATTCACATCTAGATACCACTCTAAAGATGACATCATTGGAGATCAGAGTAGCAGTGTTTTGACCAGATCAAAAGCAAAAGGTCTAGCAATGGATGAAGAGGTATGTTTACTTTCATAGATTGAACCTTTAAGT
>MU223652.1:2365894-2376900 GCA_018584345.1 Thuja plicata
AAAGCACTCTATGGTCTTAAACAGGCCCCAAGAGCTTGGTATGAGAGACTTGATGGTTATCTTACCAAGATTGGATTCAAGAAAGGAGCAGCAGATTATAACCTATTCACAAGGGAGACACCTGATGAATTATTATTAGTTGCCATATTTGTTGATGACATTATCTTTGGTGGTAATGACAACCTCAGTTCAACATTTGCAAAAGAAATGAAGAATGAATTTGAAATGAGTATGATTGGTCCTATAAAATAATTTTTGGGATTGAATGTAAAACAGACAGATAAAGGTATATTCATTAATCAGTCTAAATATGTGAAGGAAATATTGAAGACCTTCCAGATGGAAGACTGTAAGCCAGTATGCACTCCCATGATAACAGGAAGCAATCTTACAAAAGATGATGATTCCACAATAGTTGATAAGATATTGTTTAAATCTATGATTGGTAAACTCAATCTAGAATTGACATATCTAATGCAGTTGGCATTATTGGAAGATTTGCAGCTGAACCCAAGCACAATCACCTAATGGTAATCAAGAGGATATTCAGATATCTTAAGGGAACTATAGACTATGATTTATGGTATCCTAAATTAGAGAATGTAAAACTTCATGTGTATACAGATGCAGATTGGGCAGGATGTATTGATGATAGGAAAAACACTTTAGGGGGAGTAGTATTTCTTGGAGACAGGTTGGTTTCTTGGATAAGCAAGAAGAAAAACTGTATTTCTGAGTCAACAATAGAAGCTAAATATGTTGCAGTAGCACTAAATTGTTCAACCATGGTTTGGATCAATGGTTAAATACTTTAGCATTCAAGTTGATTATCCTATTTTTATTCACTGTGATAATACTAGCACTATCAACATGTCTAAAAACCCTGTGATGCATGCAAAGACAAAACACATAGAGATCAAGTACCATTTCTTAAGAGAAAAGGTTGTAGACAAAGAAGTAAAATTGGACTATGTCAACACCAAAGAATAGTTGGCAGATATTTTCACAAAGCCCTTATCAAAGGATACTTTTGAGTATCTAAGGGAAAAGTTGGGAGTAATTCCCTGTCCTGAGTCTGTTTAGAAGAAGTAGCAAGATACATCAGTCATCAAGTGACTAATGAATGGTTGAATACTCTAATTCTAGAGTAGTACCTATGCCTAAAGACTTATGGCACCCTTTGCCAATGATGTCAAAGGGGGAGTATATAGTAAGGAGGAGTATGTACTAAGGGGGAGTATATACATGGAACAAAAACACAGTCAGAGGAACTACAGTAGTTTAGAGAAATCTTTGATGAGGATATTGAGAAGATTGTGAAAGAATGAGGACACCATTAACAGAGGATGTTTTTGATATCATATGTTGTCATCAATGTCAAAGGGGGAGATTGTTGGAGATTTGATTCTGAGAAGTTGATTGATTGTATGTTTGTCATTGATGACAACATATAATACACAGTAGCAATTATGTATGTACTTATTAGAATGATGACATAAAGACTTACATTTTTAGATACATGTTTTTGACATGTTTATGATGTTATGTTCATACACATAGATCCATATATGATGTTTTAGTCAAGTTGTGTAATTCTGTTATTGGCAGTTACAGTTCTGGATGAGTATCTGTACAGAGCCGACATATGTAACTTGTTTCTTCAGTTGCACCTATCTTCAGGATATGCATTTTTATATTCATGATTAATTATGAGTTTATGATATTCATCTAAATGTGCGAAACATGTTTCAAGAAGATTGCAAAGTTAGAGTTAATTTGGTGAGGCCAACTTAGTGAAGCGTCGCATCTATATAGTTTACACTTGCGCGGTTGTAATAATGCTTGCGTTCTTAGTAGAGCGGACAAGGATGTTATGAAGAGTTTTCTCATAGGTCCCATGATCTCATACTTTGAGGAAGATACTTATAGAAATTCAAATGTGACACGCTAAGTGTGAATGATACGAAAAGAGAAGAAAGATGTATAGAGCAGATTATCAGAGTTGATTCATTCATCAAGAGTCTATGTGAAGAAGAAGTGAAAGATTGTAATACACTGGAACTGATCAAGAAAACAAGTCTACTCTATATTTCATCATCAAATATAGTGCATATCTATTATACAGAAGGTTGTAGCCTTCACCGTCAAGCAGTGAGCTTTTGGACAGTGAGTCCACCACCCCTAACAGGGTTATTTGTAAAAGACTCCTAACATGGTTTGACCCTTAACCAGGTCACTATACTTATTGCATTATAAAGTAAAAATCCTTACAGGGTTGAAATATCTTCTAACATGGATTAATATAAAAAAGTATAGTTTATTATGGGTGCTAATTCCCACCGGGGTTTTTACCATTTGGTTTCCTCGTAATCAAATTGTGTGTTTTGTACTGTGTTATCTAATTTAGCATTTACTTTGTTTTATTATGAAGTTAAAGAAGAAAAAGAATTAAAGTTATTGATAACTGATTCACCCCCTCCCCCCTCTTAGTTATCCTTTGGGACTATTCTAAAAATGTTCCCAACCAACAAGAAGATCTGAGGATTGCACCTCACTAGTCCTATCTGGCCTGGTTAATGCAGTAGCCCACCCAGTGGCTGTCTCATCATCTGAGCTGATCATGACCCTATAAAACCACTACATTCCAGATGAAAGGGTGGTCAAAAATACAAAAGGATAGGTGGTGCTAGACATAAGACTAGACATCGTAGAAGAGGTCTTTTACCTCCATAAGGGCATAGATAAGTTCTACAAATTCTTCATTGAAACGAGCCTCAGGTGGTTCAGAAAAAAAAGTTGAGGAGGTGTATGATATTGTAAATAAAGAATACCTCAAGCAACCTCTTCCAATATACAAACTGGATAAGATAGACCTCAGGGGGGGTATTTCAAAGATGACATCCAGGTGGCAGTGACAATACTAAACTGAGTGTATGCACTACCTTAGTCCATCCAACTTGAGCACTGGATGATCCTCCTGATAGAGAATATTAGAAGCCACTAGGATAGGTTCAATTGAGGCACCATTATCAGTGAGAGATTGGATGAACAACTGACTATGGTAAGACGTAATCCAAACTTCTACATGAGTACATACATAGTGTACATGTTAGCCGCACGGGCAGACTATTCGGGGTTTACTAAAAGAGGGAACATCAATGATCAAAATTCATGTCCCCATATTGTATACCCACAGCTAGTAAAAAGGGAAAATGTGACAGAAGATAGCTTAGAATCTAGGATAGTGAATGGTGCTTTCATCTTCACAATCATCCAATCTATTGAAGGTGATTTTAAAAAGAGAATGTCAAAGGAAGCAACAACCAAGGTAAGGGCCATTGGGGCCTATTACATACAATTTAGGACATTTACATACATTTGGGTGGTAGGATCTACATTGCAACCAAAGAAGCTTCCTAGGTACCTAGCTGACTAGGTAATTATTCTAGAAATGGCCAGGCAGCTCGTAGATGCCTATGAGCACATAAAGCATAAGAAGAAGCATGGATGGGACTTCCCTATTCTTCTGGGCCCGTACACTCTCCAATACATGAAAGTTTGCAAATCCTTGGCCTCTGAGTGGGATGAGTTCCCACTTCAAGTATACAAAATTGTCTGGACCCGATTTGACCCCATAGGCACATACAACCATATTATTGGCAAGTTCTACGTCCATGAGCCTCACCTAGAAGATCATTGGATGAAATATGTGGACGATCATGAGGTAAGGATTAGAGAAAACTAAAGGATATCCCTTGTAATAGAAAAAGAAGCCTTGAAGATCAGTACCCCCTGCAGGTTTGGGATAAAGATTTAGATAGGGTGTTGGATTCAATATACACTGTGGACTAAATGTACAACATGCCCATCATGAATGCAAAAATTGATAAGGATGAGAATGATGACATTGAATTCTGAGCTAGGCATGTGGTCCAAACAATGTAATCATGGATTAAGAGGCCTTATAAGATGGATCCTATCCTTATGAATACATTGATGGATCCACCCAAGAAGGTGGATAAGAAACATAGAGAGAAGTCTACGATGCCCTAGTATAAGAAGGCCCCACCTCAGAAACCAAAGACAGTATATGACCATGAACATGCAGTAGAGTATTGCCCAAATCCAAGGAACAAGGCTCCAAAAAATAGGATGACAGGATAGATAGATCATCCAGTGGGATCACTTCCACTTCTGGCCAATCCCCCTACCACCGAAAAAGGGAAGAAAATATATAAAAGGAGGAGAGATTCTGCGTCTCCATGACTAGAAACCTTACAAGATGAGCCAGAAGAAGAGGAAGATGTACCTCTAATTAAAAGGACAAGGTCTTAGAAGAGGAAAGAAAATGAGACTACAAGAAAATAGGTGTGGGACCAAAAAGAACAAGACAACCCTTTAGATGCCTTATATTCAGATGAGTTCCAAATCTCTGATTTTGAAGGCCTAGAAGGTTTTTCACACCAGGTTCATGATACACCTGACATATTAGTAGGGTTCAACATAGGAGTGCCAATGCTCATCTAGCCCCAAGTAATCCTCACTCCACCTCCGGCCCAAGTCACCAATCCCACACTAAACATGCTGATCACAGAGATGAGCTCTAACACTTGCCAAGGGCCTAAAATTCAAGATGACATAGTGGCTCAGAACATAAAGAGGGATAAAGATGCTAGAGAGAGTTCCACTTCTACTCCATTGCCTCACGTTCCCATCCCACCAATCTCTCTCCCACCTCCAATTCCTACTCCACCACCTTCTCTCCCAACTCCAACACCAACTTTGCCTTGTTCAATTTCTACTCTCCCACCTCCCATTCCAAATATTCCTACTCCTACTCCACCACCATCAGTCCCTTTTCCTTGAGTCATCTTGAATCCCCAAGGGTCTGTAAGCACTGAAGCCATGTCACCCTTCAAAACCACACTAGAAATAATGAGTAGCCTTGATGCAGAAGTGTTGACTGGTTCCTCAAGGGATGAAGGCCAAGATAAGGATGGATAAGATATGCCAGTAGAAGAAGAGAAGGGAGAAGAAGAGAAGGGAGAAAGAGAAGGCCACCAAGAATAAATTCTTGAGGGAGAAAAGGGGCAAGAAGGTGAACATGAAAAAGAGTCAAAAGAGGAGGTGATCCCCAGGCCGCAAAACTTGGCTTCAATCCTCCACATTGCCCCATATGATCTAGTCACCACCTTTAGTAAACCTACTTGGTTTACTAAAGATATTCAACCTCGAAAAAGGATGTACACTGATGAAGAGGAAGGAGAAGACACAAGTATGGCATCCTTGGGACAAGCCTTCCATCAGACAGAGGCTAATATACCAGCAAGAACCATATCTTACGTCACCCAAGACACTAATGGTTGCTGGAAAGTCTAGGTGGCAGTTCCCTCTACTAGCACCCCTCAAACATAGGTAACCACTGAAGATTATACATTGGAGGAGGTAGATCTGGGAGAGCCTACCAGGGAAGAGAGAAAAATTTGGCAGTCCCTAGGCTTAAGCATGCTCTAGGATTCATGAGCAAGGACGAGGAAACGATCAAATCCTTAACAGAGAAGAATGAGGCTCTAAAGAAATTCATTCATAAAATGGTGGGTCCCATTGACCCAAATTGCCTGGATGCCTCATTATAGGCCATATTAGAAAAGAGGGCCACTCCAGACTTAGCAGCAGGTGTTACCCCGTCGTTCATCCAAGCTAGTGTAGATTAGAAGAACAACTTTGAGCAGTATGGAGAAAGAGTTATCCGACTGTTGTTTAAGCCTTAAAAATTCATATTGATTGAAACTACAAATTTGATGAACCAAATGGAGAGTGAAGATGGTTTAGATTATAAGATAACCAAATGGAAAGTCACCCTCTAAGACCTAAAGATCATTAAGAAGCAACGCTTCCAGATCCTAATAAAAATATATGAAGGCGAAGAACTAGACAACTTCAAAACATGGATCAAGCACATAACCAAGACAATTAAGGTCTTTGAAGAGTGCCTAGCCCGCATAATGGGAAAATAGAAGGAATTCATGGAACGGGTAGGCGAAATAGATGGTTTCTTCACAGGGATTGGCGTAGACCTATATTGGGACCATGATAAACAGAGCCCACGTCAAGTGAAAGAGGTGGTGTAGCAGTTCAGGGATATTCTGGTAGGTGTTAGAACCAAAGAGGTCTTGCACCAATTGTTCTACTCAAAGGAAGACATGCAGAGAATGTCAGAACATGAAGAAGAGATCAATTTCTTTATTTCTAAATTAACCATCTTCAGAGAGAAGCAAGAATGAAGGGTCAAAAAAATGAAGAGGAAAGAGATAAATTATGAAGAAGTTCAGGAGATAGTACAAAGGTTCTGAGCTACCCATATAGAAGTATTTCCCAATGGATACCTTAGATCCATTCAAAATTTTTGCAGAAAGTAGTTTTCCACACTTAGACATTTTCCAAACAAGGCTAAAACTCGGCTCTTTCGGTCCTCCCAACATTTTGGCCTTTCAACATTTTCGGCCTTTCAGCCTCTGAAAGGGCCAAAAATTTTAGGCCTCCAATTTTGGGTTCTGACACTTAGCAATTTTTTGCACTGGAAAACTTCGGAGTAGAGGTCACAGTATGAATTTTTGGGTCTTTCCAGCGAGATCACTTTTTTTGAATGGAATTTTATCTCCAGATCTGATGGGTGCCTAACTAGAGTTTTTTTTTTAACCACTAAGGGTCCCTTATCAGTTCCCACTGCAAAGGGAACCCCAGATGAATATTCCAAGGGAGAACTCCAAGATCAAGAAGAAGACTCTAGTTACATGTAAAGAAACCCCATCTTATTTCTCTCTCTTTTCTTGATGAGTTTGATCCCTCTTGCATGGAAAAAATGATTGTAAATGGATTAGAAATCCATGCAAGTTGTTTAGTATAAGTTATTAATAGTTTTCTTTCAGCAAAGTTTTATTTTTGTCTTATTTTCATTAATTTAGATTCTCTGATGCCCTAATTTCAGCATTCAGAGTTTGTAGATCAGAACTTTATATATTGTAATAAAAAGCAATGTAATGGAGGGATTCCTAATGAAATAAAGATCTAAAATTGGTGCTTCATTCATGATGTGATATTTTCTACTATCTATGCGAAATTGATGAATGTGTGCATGCTTGTTCATTATTTTCAAAGAGCCAATTGTTTTGTTGTGTTTCAAATCTGCATTTCTATTTGTTGGAGTTTGATGTAATCTATCTACCTTGTTGTGATGAATGCATGGAAAAGATCATCTATTGGACTTAACGACAAATATGTCTCATGTGTGCATGCATCTTGGTTGGTTCATGATTGATAGGTTTTGAAAATCTTGCACAAGTGAATACACTTTCTCTTCAAATGATTGCATCCATCGAGTATAGAATTGTGACATCATCTAATTTATACTTCATGGGTTTGTTCCAAATCTGTCCACCATTCAATTCGCAAGGGAATATTGACAATGGTTTATGTCCATTAGGATTTTATTTTCAGAAAGTTATTTCATTTCTTGTTACCTTACTCATTTAAATTTTGTCATAAATATGAAATTAATCACCTTTAAAAATGCAAAATTGCATCCTTAGTTAAAATAGAATCTTTGATAAATCAGGAAAAAACCAAAAAAGTACTAAAGTTGTTTTGCAGTTTTATGTCTTGAACATACTAGTAAAGGCCTCCTTGTGAACATTCACATTTATCTTCAACTGACTAACCAAGAAGGTTGTACCATGACCCTAAAGAAACATGGGAGTAACTTAGTTATTCTTTCAAGAGAGGAAATCAAATATCAAGATCCTAGCCATTGACTTGTGTAAAAACAACACTCAACAAAAGTGGCACTAGAAGGAGGGCCTCAAGACTGAAAATTTGGATAACATCATATCCTTTTCTCTAGAATAGTTCATGCGAGTTCTTAGATCATATCTAAAAGAGGTGATTTCATCAAACTCACTCACCACCATAGAGCTCACATCGAAAAAGGAAAGACAAGAGAGAACCCCTCTCACCATCCTACCGAGTCAGAAAACCTACTTGGACAACAATCACACATCACTGTCTTGACTATTCCTACAACTATAAATCAAAATTAGAACTTGAAAAATAAGAATTTTCAACAACCTCATCCAATGGCTTTCTTCGCTAACACGCAAAGTTCACCATTAAATTTCACTGGGAAGCTCCATGAATTACCCAAAAATCTGGAGAAGTTTTGTGTATGTTTCATACATGGTGAATCAAGGATAGTAGAAGAGCACATCCGTGCCTTCAAGGAAATTTTTAATCGCAAGGAGATTTCCCACCAAGATGTTGTTTTTTGTCTCTTCCCATACACTTTGGGATAATTTGCATACAACTGGTACCTAAATTTACCATGGGGATCTATCTCTACATGGAATGCGTTTGAAAAAAAATTTCTCAATCAATTTAAGTTGTATGTAGATCCGACTACAACACATCACTAGTTCATAAAAATGAGAAAAGATCCTAAGGAGCCCATCACTATGTCAACCATCATTTCCATAAAATACATGAAAATTTGTAAGCTCCTTACACCATACCAGAGGCAGCCGTCATATAAGTTTACCTCAAAGCTCTAGACCCCTTCACCTTAATATTTCTGAGAAGACTCCCACCTGTGGATAGAGACACAATGGAAAAGGTGTATAATGAGGCCATAACATTCACGCAACAAATGGACCCATATAAAGGGAACTTTTCAACTATGGTTTCCATTAGTAACATCACTGCCCTGCATCCATTTTTGGCAAATAGTCAAGCTTTGGCCACTCACATGCCTTCATTGAACCCAATTCTGGCACAACCATTCGCAACCCTACCACTATCCATCACTTATCCTGGTTATGAGGCTCATAAAACAACATTTGTAGAATAGAGGGTTGTGCCCCAAGATGAACCTGATACTCACTTAGCCTCTGAATTGAATTCTATAAAGAAAACCTTGTCCCAACTCACAAATGAGCTCAACCAGATGAAGTTGAATCCTTCCCAAAACTGAAGTGGGTACCAATAAGCATCGACTGGTCCAAATTCTTATCCCCATAATAAGAATCAGAGTTTTAACACTTACAACAATAACAACAATACCCATGATAAGCCATTTGTGTAGCAAAGACCAAATAGACCATGGAACACCAGGCCCAACAATAGTAGTATACCAACAGATATTACTAACACCTATGAAGCTGCGGAGGCCAATTTTTTTAGGGCTCCAAATCTGTACCAAAGCAACAATGGATATGGAAGAAAATCCCATGTTTAGTATTCCCAGGATCTAGAAGAATAACTCATTCAGTTCAATGCCATGATGTTTGATTCCTATGAATCCAGAAATGGAGAAAATTTGGGTCCTTGCTCAGGAGAAGAAGATTTTGTGTTCCCATTCCAAAAGGAAAATGAACCTAAGTACTCGAAAGTTCATGCCTTCCAGAATGATCATCAAAATTTATACAATCTATGTATTTGAAAGAAACCTATGACCGATGGCATACCTCTGAGTAAACAATTGACTCCACTAGATCCCTGAGAAAGCAATAATCGTGTGCCACCAAGAGGTCTGGATTCTCCTGCCTCACCCCCACCAAACACGTTCACTAGTTACAGAAACTCAGCATGGCCAAACAACAAATATAGTGTAGTTGAGGAGCTAAAGAAGACCAAGGTGAACATATCAATGTTTGAGATGCTCCAAGGTTTCCCTTCTCAGAGAGAAGCCCTCCTGAAATCCCTGGACCATTCAAAACAAGGGACAAAAACTAGAAACATAAAGACCACCTCCAATGTCAATTCTTCTGAAGGTTTCCCAATGATGTTCAAAGACAAGATAAAGGTACCACCATTCCTGCTCAGTCTACAAATATTTGGGAAGAAACTACATAATTTCCCGATCGAGTCTGGAGCATCCTGTAATGTCATGCCTTTATCCATCTGTAAAAATTGGGAATGATTCCGCAAACAAAAAATAGAGTGGTGATCCACCTCAACAAGATAGAATTAAAGGTAATTAGTGTTCTCAAGGACGTACATATCCAACTAGTTTCTGACCTAAGGATACAACTGCACATTGATGTGCACGTGGTAGATATTCCCAAAACTTATGGAATGCTACTAAGTAAAGAATGGACCAAATGCTTAAGAGGAAGGTTGTCCACAGATTTCACACAACTATGGTTAGGAAGGAAAGGACTGAATAACCAAATCGAGATCGATGCCAAGCCTATGTTAAGAAGGATTATCATTGAATATAATACTCTAAATGAAGTCCTGTTCATACAAACTGACCTAGGCACCTATCAGATGGATGATATTTTCATGTTCCAAATCAGGAAAGTTGAAGAACAAAGCCATAGCCCGGTACAGTGCCTATTGGAACCCAATATCTATTAGGAATAAGGTGTCTCAACCTTGGATAATTCCTATTCTTATTATTTGTTTTGTAAAATTTATTTCTTGCAAATAATGTTGATGTGTCGGCATCTTGAATTGTGTGTAAGGAGATCATGGCTAAAATGGTTATGATGGATTCCTATGACACGTAAGAGCTATGTCAGGAAGATTCAATGACAGGTGAAGACATGTGGCAACTGATAAATTTGAGTACTGTACACTCTTCCCCAATCGTGGGGTAAAACCTTAATACGGTTATGTTTTGGAGTAGCCCTAAAAAGTGAAGCGCATGATATAAGCATTTGTTAGGGTTGCGAAGAGAGGTGATGCGAGTGTATTGTTGGAATGGTTTATGCTGCCGTGTTTTTTCTTCAAGGGTTTTGAAATCTTCTGAAAGAACTTGCATTGCAAGTGTATTGTAACTGTAATAGTTTTTGATCAATACATTGTGCAGGTTTTGGAGTGCTGAGGTTTTTTACCGAAAGGTTTTCCCCAGGGTATATCATTGTGTCATTCTCTGTTTTCTGTATGCATGGTATGTGGTTGCAATATCTTTGTTAAAGTAGTTAACGAATTTGTAATTGTAAGGATTTAAA
>MU223652.1:2381229-2396507 GCA_018584345.1 Thuja plicata
TGTGTAAGGAGATCATGGATAAAACGGTTATGACGGATTCCTATGACACGTAAGAGCTATGTCAGGAAGATTCAATGATAGGTGAAGACATGTGGCAACTGATAAATTTGAGTACTGTACACTCTTCCCCAATCGTGGGGTAAAACCCTAATACGGTTATCTTTTGGAGTAGCCCTAAAAAGTGAAGCGCATGATATAAGTGTTTGTTAGGGTTGCGAAGAGAGGTGATGCGAGTGTATTGTTGGAATGGTTTATGCTACCGTGTTTTGTCTTCAAGGGTTTTGAAATCTTCTGAAAGAACTTGCATTGCAAGTGTATTGTAACTGTAATAGTTTTTGATCAATACATTGTGTAGGTTTTGGAGTGCTGAGGTTTTTTACCGAAAGGTTTTCCCTAGGGTATATTATTGTGTCATTCTCTATTTTCTGTATGCATGGTATGTGGTTGCAATATCTTTGTTAAAGTAGTTAACGAATCTTTAATTGTAAGGATTTAAAAGAATTTGCACAATACTTTCCTATAGAGATTAGCGTAGGAAGCTGTTTCCGTAACTGAGTTTCCTTACAATATCCATGAAGACATCCTTCAAAAATTTATCAGCAGCATAAAGACAAACATGAAATACCTAGGGAAAGATTTAGACCCTAACATCCTTCTATTTCTATGGTACTATTGGTTACACCAAGAGAGTCACTCATAATTCATGTGCTCTAATTGCCAGAATGCATTGTCTCGAGTGCTCACCCAAATTTATCTACCAGTCAAACCCTAAGGGAACCTGAAGTAGAAAAGGAAACTGTTGAAGTGGCAAGAAAAGGTGACCCTATGATTAGGACAGATAACTTAGTGGACCCAGACTCCCTGACCAAAAGATAAGACAACGGGTTAGATTTAGACACCAAAAGCCCTACACTAAACTTGTTCAATGACTGGAGTACTTTAGATGATGGAGTGTGTCCACCATACAATGAGCTATAGGAAGATAAATAAGGTGAAAGTACTAAATCTCATGACCTCAAAAGCTCCCAAGAGATGAAAAAGGGACAGTCAACATCCTTAGGTAGTGACAGGGAAAAGAAGTTGAAGCTCCAAACAAAGGCATTCTCAAAAAGGGTTTTGGAGGGTTTGAAACCCAAAAAGCAGTACCAAATATAGAAATTATGCTTCGATGGCTCTAAATTCAAAAAAGGAGTGGGAGCAGGGATCAAACTCATAAACCCACAAGGTAAGTATTTTTATGCTTCATATAGATTACAATTTCCGTGCACTAACAATGTTGCAGAATATGAAGCATTGGTCTGTGGACTCCTAGCCCATGAAAAGGGAATAAAATCTTTGAAGGTGGAAGGAAATTCACAATTGGTCATCAAACAAGTCTGTAGTCAGTATTCTTGTAGTGAAAAAATGATTTCAACCTACCAAAATAGGGCATGGGACTTGATCATTGACTTCGAAGCATTCAACATCAAGGTCATCCCATGAAGGAAGAACATCATTGCCGATGCCCTAGTTGTATCCTCCAATTCGCTACACCCAATGGAGAAGTCTAAACTAAAGAAGTTCTCAGTTGAACTTATTGCAGCCCTGGCCATCCCAGATAACATTACCAATTTCCTAATCTTTCAAGATGACCAATACATCCTTGAGTTCATCATGTTCATAGGGGTGTTTGAGAAACAAATAATAGACGAAGAGAAAGAAGAGCCAGAAGAAGAAGTTAGCATGGAAGACCACGAAAATCAAGGCATCATAAAACTATGAACCATTTTCATACCCAAAGGAATGGTGGAACTAGAGAGGATTTTTGCCAACAATGGGACCGCTATGAAAAGATGTCTAGACATACCACCCAATGGTAAAGAGTATGAATCATATAACCTTGGCACCAAAGATGAGCCGAGAGAAGTTCACATTGGGAGTATGTACCAAAGAAGAAAAGGAAGAGATGGTCCACCTCTTTACAAAGTATCAAGATGCCATATCTTGGAGTTATGAAGAACTAAAAACATCTCAAACTTCAGCCATTATGCACAATATGCCACTAAATCCCGATTCCAAACCATTTTGAAAATGCCAGAGATCTGTCAACCCTACTATGGAGCCTTTGATACAAAAGGAAGTTCAAAAACTGCTAGATGCTAGAATCATATTACCCATACAATACTCCACCTGGGTGGCCAACTTGGTACCCATGAGAAAGAAGATGGGTGAGATCCGACTGTGCATGGACTTCTAAAACCTGAACAAAGCCTCTGAGAAAGATAACTACCCACTCCCATCTCTTGATGAAGTGTTACAGACAGTCAATGGATCTCAAATGATGTCCTTCCTAGATGGTTACTCTAGTTATAATAAAGTAATGGTATAGGAAGAGGATAGGCTGAAAAAAAACATTCACCACCAAATGGGGAACATTCGCTTACCGACAGATGCCCTTTGGTCTGATTAATGATAGGGACACTTTCCAAAGGGCAATGGACATAGATTTCAAGGGGCTAGTTGGAAAGTGCATTATAATTTACATGGACAATCTCACAATCTTCTCAAAACAAAAAACAAACCACATAAATGATCTTAGAAAGTGCCTTCAAAGATGCAAGAAATATGGGATTTCTCTAAATCCAAAGAAATACATGTTTGGCATAACTAAAGGCAAGCTATTGGGACACATCATTTCAGAAGACAGGAGAGTCATAAACCTTGAAAGGGTGGAAGCCATTCTAAAGTTGACATTGCCTCATAGCTGCAAAGAGATGAAATCTTTCTTTTTGGGAAGATTAACTTCATGAGGAAGTTCATTAGTGGCTTCATAGAAATAGTAAAACCCTTGAATGACATGCTCAAAAAGGATGCCAAGATTGAGTGGACTATCCCAGTAAGTAAATATTTTGAGGAGATAAAGGGGGAAATTGCTATGAATCCTATCCTTGTCATCCTTGAATACACCATTCCTTTTAAATTATATTATTTTGCATCAGAACACTTGTGTGTAGGTATCCTCACTCAAAAGAAAGACAGTGAAGATGAGAGACCCATAGCCTTCATCAGTTGCCCCTTTAAGGATGCCAAAATTGTTGGAAAGATTGTTTGACAAGCTACAATACAAACAATCATTGTTTTGTCATTGATGTCAAACCTTAATTGGTGAGACTATTGCTATCTATTTGAGTACCATATTTATTGATGTGAAGAAAAGGATAACAAGAAGACCAAGGGAAATGATTGAGTTATGGGTAAAAAAAGGGTACTTGATCATTTGGCACATTGGAAAAGTAATATTTTGTTTATCTTTCACTATCAGTTCACTAAGAAGTTGATGCCAAGCAAACCGAAGTTGATGCCAAGCAATGCGAGGTTGATGCCAAGCAAAGCTAGTGATGGCCGAGAACCAACGAAATGCTGAGGAATATAGAGGCAACCGAGCAGAAGAACACAGTGTTGGCCGAGCAACAATATTTTGATTATTGATGAGATTTGAGATCTCTAGCTGACTTAGTTGATTTTATTGGAATATGTAAATTTAATTAAAGATTGAGTCACGTTATTTAATTCATGGGTAACCACAATTAATGCATGGATTCAAGAATTAATTAAAGAATACTTTGGAGAAGTAAATGGTAATGTAATGATGGAAAGATCCATTGGATCTGACTTAACCTAAGATCTATGATCTTGATTAAGTGGCAAAAGATTTATCCAACCTAGATGGAGAGGTATATGATAACCTCAAGGAGTTATTCATGGATATAGCTGTGAATGTAGAGTATGCAAGAGGATTGCATGGTTAATTGACTGATTGGAAAGATCTAAGAAAAGAAGGCTGAGAAGAGAAGAAGAGAGAGATTGCTTGACAAATTTCTAAGAAGATCTGGAGTTTGAGATGAGAATGGAGGCCACTCAATGAGTTAGCATAAGAGTTGAGTTGGATCTCAATTGCAAAGTAAGTTGTATGAATCAGATCAAACCTGTTGGTTTCTTTCTAACCATTGTTGTTAGAATAGTCCCAAAGGATAACTGAGAGGGGGGGGGTGAATCAGTTATCAGTAACTTTAATTCTTTACTTTAGAATACAACAAAGTAAATGCTTAATCAGATAACAAAATACACAACACATAATTTGATTACGGGGAAACCAAATGGTAAAAACCCTAGTGGGAATTAGCACCCACAATGAACTATAATCATTTATAGTAATCCCTATTAGAAGATATTTCAACCCTGTTAGGAGCTGTACTTTACAATACAATAAGTATAGTGACCTGGTTAATTGTCAGACCTTGTTAGGAGTCTTTTACAAATAACCCTGTTAGGGGTGGTGGACTCACTGTCCAAAAGCTCACTGCTTAATGGTGAAGGCTAAAACCTTATGTATAATAGATATGCACTATATCTGATGATGATTTGTAGAGTAGACCTGCTATCTTGATCAAGTCTAGTGTATTACAATCTTTCACTTCTTCTTCACATAGACTCTTGATGAATGAACCAACTTTGATAATCTGCTCTGTACATCTTTCTTATCTTTTTGTATCATTCATACTTAGCGTATCACAATTGACTTGCCATAAGTATCTTTCTCAAAGTATGAGATCATGGGGCTTGTAAGACAACTCTTCATAACATCCTTGTTGGCTATACTAAGCACACAAGCATTATTAAAACTGTGCAAGTATAAACTGAATAGACACGATGCTTCACCAAGTCAGCCTCACCAAATTAACTCCAACTTTGCAATATTCTTGAAACACATTTGGAACCTTTAGATAAATATCATAAACTCATAACTAATCATGAATATACACACACATATACTGAAGATAGACACAACTCAAGAAACACGTTACATACGTTGACTCTAAACAGATGCTCTTCCAGAACTGTAACTGCCAATAATAGAATTACACAACTTGACTGAAACATCATATATGGATTTGCGTGTATGAACATAACATAATAAAAATGTCAACAAAATGTGGCTAACCATGCAAGTCATCATGTCATAATTCTGATAAGTACATACAGAATTACTACTGTGTATTATATGTTGTCATCAATGACAAACATATAATCAATTAACTGAACAGAATCAAATCCCCAACAATTGTATCAATTAAAATCTTTGAATAAGGTTGAACTAATAGTCATTGTATAAATCATTTGAGCAAGGTGACATTCAGATTGGAATGTTCTAAGTCCTCTAACAAGGACACTCCTGACAAGGTGATTAAATCCTTTAACCGAGTCACATTTGGCAGTGTGTTTTGTAGCCTTTAACAGGGTTGGCTCCTAACAGAGGCCACGTCAGAAGAGTGAAAATTTTGGTAGCATGTTACTGGTGGATTTTACCATATTGGGTTTCTATGTTAAATCATGGTGTCAAAATGTGTGAATGTTTATGTTGTGTTTTATTGTTAAGTTTCTGCAAGCTTATTTCATTAGTATAGTAAACTGCACACATTTATATTATTGCTTCCATGAAGATCTAAATTGTTAAAATTGGTATAAATTTTTAAATGGGAACATCTGGACCTAAGGATAACTGATTCATCCTCTCCTCTCAGTTATTTTGAATTCATTCTAAGAATTGGTATCAAAGCTTAGTTCTCTTGAAAAACTTTGAAGGTACTTGGAGCAAAAGTTCAAGATGTATAAAAGGGAGGTACCGAAATTGAACAAGGATAACTTTCCTGCATGGAAAATTTTGATGAAATTTCACTTGGCTAGCATTGGTAATTTTTCTAAATTTCATGTTGATCAGGAATATGTAGCCCCTACAGGAGATATCAATGCTGCATAGTTAAGAGAAAAGAAAGAACATAATCAAGCAATGTTGGAGATTGCATCATCCCTGAATTATCATGAGTTTGAAGACATAAAGGACTGTAAAAGCACAAATAAAATGTGGGATTCCCTTGGAACGATCTATGGAGGTGACACAAATGTGATAAGAGCTAATTCTAAAATCTTTAGAGGTAATTTTGATGAAATGAAAATGCAAGAAGGAGAAAATATAGTTTCATATTATGGTAGGATAAAGGAAGTTGTAAGTTCTATTAGAGGAGCTAAAGGAACCATTGATGATAACACTATCATGAGAAAGGTACTGAGAACACTTATTCCTATTTATTTTATTAGAGTATCTATAATTCAAGAATTGAGATGTACTCCTAACAAAAATTTGACTTTGGAAAGTTTGGTAGGCAGACTTACTACATTTGAGATGTCTAATTTTGATAACTATACTCCACAAACCATTGAATCTGCATTCAAGTCCCAGATGGTCCTTAACAAATCAAAAAAAGGAAATAAATGTGTGGATAGTGACAACGACACTTTTGATGATGATCTAGAAGAACTTGAGGCACTTATGGCAAGAAGACTATCAAGAGGAAAAGGAAAATTGAAAGGTAAACTTCCTATTATTTATTTTTCATGTAACAAAGTTGGTCATATTGCTGCAAGATGTTCTAATAAGAATGACAAAGATGAGAGAAGAGACAACAAATATAAAGTTAAAAAGGATGACCGAGACTTCAGGAAGTACAAGGATTACAAAGATAAAGGTAAAAAATCTTGTTATATAGATGAAGAAGCTTCTGACAATGAATCTGATAAATCTAATGAAAATGATATAAAAGTTGTGTATGTTGCAATAAAAGATGATTCTGATGATGATGAGAAAACTACACTAATTTCTTATATGAGTAAAGGTGATCATTGGATTTGTAGGAAAGTTGAATCCTAGGGAATATATGGCTTATGTTGTTTTGTCATTATGGCAACAAAGTCATATGAATTTTTTGATAGTAAACTATGAATTGAATATTGACTAAGTGTAGAAGACAAAACAAAACAGTGACTTGCAGTCGATCAGGGCATCAGCACACGTGCGTACGATCACCTAAGGATATGCGCATTAAAACTTAAGCTCTATGGTATGTTATTATGATTAACCTATACACACATTGTACTGAATGGTAGTATAGACAAGTTACAAAAAGAACAAGCTCACGACCAGTCTAGAATACAGAGTATGAAGCTGACTTCATTGTTTTGATTAGCGTGTAATCTTTTGTTATGTAAAGGCTAAGTGCCTATTGTAATATGTTTGTAAGTATGTATCAAGCATTTTTGTAAACATGCTTAAGCCAATTTGTTTGGAAGCATTGTGTATTATGTTTTTGGGCCGACTAAGCTTGTGTTTATAGTCGCGTCTATTTAGGCATAAAGATATATATATATATATATATGTGTGTGTGTGTGTGTGTGTGTGTGTGTGTGTGTGTGTGTGTGTAATGCAAAGATACATTTGAATAGTGGTCAATATGGTTAGAAAAGATGTATAGAAGAGTTGTATGAAGATATAAGTATGAGATAGAGCCCTTAAAGAAGTTAAGAGCATAAGTGCATAACTGGAACTGATCAAACATTTGTGTCACATACAACAGTTTATCTTTGGAAATAGTGTATATCTATTCTCAGGAGGTTGTAGTCTTCTTTCTCTTTGAGTAGTGAGCTCTTGGATAATGAGTACTTACTCCTAACAAAATTACTTGTAAAGGAATCCTAATAGGGTCAGACCCTTAACTAGGTCATTGTACTTGCATTGTAAAGACTGCTTCTAATAGGGCAAAGGAACTTTAATAGGTTCATTATACTAGTACAATATTTATGCATACTAATCCCCACCAGGGTTTTCCTCTAATCAAGGTTTCCTCATAATCATATCAAGTGTTATGTGATATTGTGTGATGCTTCATTGGATGCATATTTGATTTATGTTTAAGTTTGATGAACTTGAATAAATAGCTAAACACTGATTCACCCCCCCCCCCTCTCAGTGTTTCCAAAAATTGGTATTAGAGCTTGGTCCTCACAGAGAAAATTTTAACCACTTGAGGAGATCATGGATTCAGCAGAAGTCAAACATCTAAAAAAGAATCTTGAAGCAGCCCTTGAAGATCTAGACAGATCTAAGAAAGAAAATGAAGAACTCAAACTAAAATTTGATGGCTCACAAATGCTTATCAAGAAACTAAGGAAAGAACTAAAAGATTGCTCCACCAATGATTTGAAACTGGATGAAGAGAACAAGTCTCTGAAAGATAAGATAGAAGAATTGAATGATTAGTTGACTGATAGCTTAACAACTATTGAAGAGAAGAATAAAGAAAAAAAATAGTTGGATGAAGAACTCATGCAAGCCAATATGAGAATCTTGGATTTGGAAAATATCAAGAACAAAATTGAATCTGAAGTATTAGGAGCAAAAGACAAGATTGATAAACTACACACAAGTTCTGATCTGATTCAATCATAGCTCTATGCACAAAAGCTAAAAGGTGACACCACTAGTATGGCATACAGTTTAGCTCAAATTGAGATCAACTCATCACATGAAGGAAAGAAAGCTCTAATAGAATCTTCAGAAGAAAAGAAAATGTAAAATCATGAAGAGGCTAAAGCAAAAGATAAGAAGAAGGTATTCAACCGTACTTGCTATGCCTATAACAAGCATGGACACTTGGCAAGAGATTATAAGAATGTAAGACCTTTCAATGGTTACTGTTACTCCTGTAATAAGTTTGGTCATAGGGATATTCATTGCAAAACAAATAAAAGAAATTAGCCACAACTGAACCAAAGGAATCAAACTCAATTCAATCAGAGAAATCAACCTCAAAGAAACTTGCAGAACATTACATGTCAGATATGTAACTACAATGGACACACAACAAAACAATGCAGCATGATGAATAACAACACCAGACCTCCTATCATCTGTCACTCATGTGGAAAAGTTGGACACATCTCAAGGGTTTGTAGATCAAGAACAAAAGGACAAGAGAATCCCAAGAAGTCCTTGTTTGAAGAATCAGGAGAAGTCAAGTTTGTGATAGCCAAAGCTAATTCAGATAAAATGTGGTTTGAAGTAAAGAAGGATAATGAAGAGAACAAGGTAGTAGATGCATCCTCAGTGGATGCACCTTCTACTTCTGAATAGTTAACCCTCATGGTCTTAAGGGGAGCTATTCTAGCTTTGAACCCCTGCATGGATGGTATACTCACTTTTGAGTATGCGCCTATGGATTCATACAAGTAATCACGAATTAAGGTTGTATGCATTAATGCATTGCCTTTACTTTTTTCAGAACAAAGTTTGAAATTCTCTCTGTAAACCGCTTTATGGAAACACACATTAAATGCAATTGATCTTTATATAAATTGGCAAAAGATCTTAAAATAGCTTCACTTTGCATTTGAGATTGAGGCATTCAAAAAGAATATAAGCATCAAGCATCAAAGGACTACAACTTGAAGGATTAGTTGGTTTGTGAATGGATTACGTTTGGAATGGAACCCTAGCTGTCACATCACTTCAGAATTGTCATGAAACCCTACTTAGCCTAGTTACAAGTAAGTATGGCAACTCCTATTTTATTTGACATTGCTGAGAGAAAGAGATTTGTTTTTAAGAAGCATCCATTCAAGTCCATACTGGATGATGTCGAAGGAGCATTCTCTAGGACTCCGCTTGGAATAATGCATGTAGAAGACATCCATGCATATGTTTAATGCAAAAAGGAAACCGTTGGAGACAAAAACATTGCATCTCTCATGGGTTCTATGATGAAACCAAATTATACATTCAAGGATGAATACGTGCATCTTATTGATAACCCTATTTTTGAGTATTCTAATGCACATGAATTTTTTGAACCAGAATGGGTGAAGATACTACTGAGTAGGATACATGATGATCTATACTAGATAGGTGAGGTTCTTTTCTGCATCATTGCTAATCTAATTCATGAGATGACTAGACTACCCAAGACTGGACCAGTTCTTCCAACTGGTAAAGATGTTAAGAAAAAAGTTGAGAAATCATTATTATCCAAAAGTGATAGGCGCGGTATGAAAGTTGATCCCATCAAGGAAGATGACATTAAGCTAGTCACCATCATACTATGCTATAAATTCCAGTACACAACCAGAATAAACAATGTATCTTCAACCACTGTCTTAGCATCAATAAAAATAGTGAAAGACAATACTCAGTATAACCTATGTGATATATTGCGTGCTCAATTGATTGAAAACATATGAACTATGAAGCATGACAAGAGAAAGATATTAAGGTTTTGTTCAATGATCATATATCTCTACTTCCACATAGTAGGAAAGGTTGAAAATATCTACCTAGACAGAAGCAAACCCACTATTTCACATATTTCACTAAAAGCCACATCAGAGAGTAGTGTGAAGGATTCTATGGACATGGACATCAAGACATTCAGGATGAATATGCAGAAGAGGTTCAGGATACTTGAGAAAATAGTTGAGAAGTACAAAGACACCATATGATTTATCATGGAGACTGACTACACTTGCATAGAGGCAGTTGAGCCTAGGATGAAATGGATTCACCCTCTTGGTTATGAAGTCAAAGAACATGTTTTGGAAGGTTATGCACAAGTTATCTTATCTGTGCCCAAGGATCCCAATAAACCTAGATGGGGCACTTACAAACAAATTACAAATCAAGTTGATTCTATCTTATATAGTGCTGAGAACAAAAACAAGGCATCAAGGATTACCTCAAAGTTCATGGTGTTACACAAGAAGATCTTGACGAAGCTAGAGAAGCTAAGATAGCCAAAGAATTTGAGAAGAATCCAACAGAAGTAAAAATAGAAAAGACTGATGATATGCCCAAGAAGAAGAAGAAGAAATCAAATGAAGATACATCTGTGCCATCAAACACCATTGATCTGGATGCATCTCCACTATCAGTACCTAGCAAGAAGTTTAGAGGAAGGAAGCAAGCTCCTACTAGTCATCCATCCTCAAGAACTACAAGGAGCAAGGTAAAGAACACTCAAGCTCCTCCTGAGGTAGGTTTCAGGCCTATTCTTAATGTATTAAGGAACAAAATTTTCAATGAAGAATAGAGTCTCTCAAAAATATATATGACAAATATCAAGAGATAGACAAATCAGAGACTCATTCTCTGATCATCTCTCATATGATTAAGTTCAAAAGGACTATATTGGAACTTAAGACTGTCATAACAGACAAGGTATGGAATATACTTGATATGTTGAAGAGACAAGAAATTGAAGAGGATATGAGGATAAGAGAAGAAACATTGGATAGTCTTCTCTCAGTGTGCTCACATGATGAGAACGTCATTTTGTTGGATTTAGTAAAGCCGCACCTAAGAACCAAAACAAGAATTCTTCATATCATGAACAAGGAGTATGATCTGGTCGGTGAAGAGACTCATAAGGCATTTGAGCGGGTATTTTTGGATAGACATATGTATCTATCAATGACGCCTATAGCTAAGGCAACTCCAGTTCCTCCTAAATAGGTTGCAGAACCAGTAATTCAGAATGCACCTAAGACAAGTCTGTGTGCTAAAATGTTGACACACTTCTATGAATCATTCCATCCAAGGTTTCTCAAGAATGAGGCCTCAAATATCGATCCATAGCTCTCTAGTTATGGAGTGCAAAGGTGTGTAATAGAGGCCCTCAGATTGACTAGTTAGTGCCTATGCAAGTACACCATGAAATGAGAGATTCAAATGCATGAAAATGAGATCTACTCTATATGATAACAATGGATGAAAAGAAATTAATCTAAATGATAACAATGCATGATTAATCTATGAAAGGAAATATACAAATCTAATGTATGAAAATAAACATGATTCTAATCTATATGATTAGCCATGGATGCAAGAAGAATAAGACAAGAAGAGAGAAGTTGCAATATCCAAGCTCAAGTGCTCAAATCCTCCTCCAAAATTGCTCTCCAAACCTGCAACATAACAATACTATAATTGTGGATGATCTATGAATGATTGATGATTATCAAATGAGGAGAGATTTCCTTATATAGGAAACTGAACGATTGAGATTAAGAGGAAAAAATCAAAGGGTATGATTAAGAGGCAAAAATCCCACCACTTAGGAGGATGTGAAGAAAAAGGGATCTTTATTTAATTTTTATTTAATTTATTTTCTTTTTCATTAAATAAAGTTCTTTAAGTGGGGATTTTTATTTATTTAATTAAAAGAGGGGTTTTCTTTCAATTAAATAAATTAGAAGAATTTTATTTAATTAAATGGGGGAAATTAAATTTAATTAAATAAGAGGAATTTTATTTAATTAAAAGGGAGAAATTTACTTTAATTAAATAAGATAAATTTTATTCAATTAAAATGGAGATTAAATTTTTTAATTAAATAAGATAAATTTTATTTAATTAAAAAGAAAATTAAATCTTTTAATTAGATAAAAATGATCAAACCTTAGGAAATATTGAAATAATTGAATTAATTATAATTTGATCAAGAAAATTGATTTGAATTGAAAATATTGCAAAGCATTGATTCAGAAAATTGATAAAATGATAAAAATGATAAATGGGGCCCAAAGTCTAGGCGACCATTTTAGGGTGCATACATTTGCCCCTCTTTGACTAATGTGTGATCACTCTAGGAACACATGTAGTCAAAGAATGCAATTGAAGTGTGAGATCATTTTGGGATCACAAAAGAACATAGACGTGTGATCATTCTGGGAACACATCAGGACAAAAATAAGAAGATTAAAAAAGAGACAAGGTGAACACCGAAATAAGTAATTGACATGTCAGAGATAAGAATCTCAAGCAAGACTGATATAATTTATAAAGCTAAATCAAAGATTTAAGTTTGATAAGTACTGCCCCCTCGTGATCAAAATCAAAATGAGATAGAGGAGAAACAAAAAAATTGATAAATTTTGATCAAATCAAACTAAAAATAAGGTTCTTGATGTAAGATGAAACATATAAAGATCATAGAACCAAGGTAGATCATCAAGCACAAAAGATTATGCCCCAAGTTTGAATTAGAAGAAAAGAAGAAGAAGAAGAAGAAGAAGAAGAAGAAGAAGTGGGGTGAAAGAAAATGGAAGATATAATTTTGGAAGAGACGGAAAGAAATGGAGAGAAGAAAGAGAATTTGCCTCAAGAAAGAGAATACCCAAAATTAATCAACTGTTTAAGATAGAAAATTTTGATTTAGATCACGAAAGAAGATAAGGAAACGAAGATCAAACATGACCATAGTTGATTAAAAGTCCACAAGAAAGATGAAGAAAACCCTCTCAAACTCATAATGCGGCCTAAAATGCAAACTAACATGAAGTCTAACAATGCAGGCTACATGAAAATGTAAAGGTGTACTTGCAATAGAGAAACAAACATAGGATCTTGTGTTCATCATTCATTAGAGAATGTAAAGGAACTTATTTTCATCATTGGGCCATTATTAACGAACATCAGAAAATCACACAATCATCACTAGTCACAAGCGCAACCATGAAGATATGAATGTGATTTATATCAGATTGGAATTTGGAAAGATTATAACGTAAGCATCAAAGACATAAAGGTCAAGATGACTGTGATGTTAGCTTACCCAATTTAATATAGCAAAATCATGCTCACATCAAGGCATAGAGGCTAGGATGACCAGCAGAACGGTTGTGCAAAAAATAGTGAAGCATAAAGTAGGAAGAAAATAAAAACATGCTCCATGCCCCAAGTCCTCTATCTATGCATCACAGAGAGACTTATTAGACAAGGACACTCAACAAAAATTAATAACAGTCAGCACACAAAAAATATCATGACATAGCTCAAGCATTAAGTGTTGCATTTAAAAATTTAAGTGTGTTAATTGATATTGAGTTCTGAGGATAAAGATTGAATGCTTGCAAGTAGGTAAGACCACATGACAAAATGGAGTAAGACCAAACTGATAAGTGTTGAAAAACACTCGATGTCAGGGGTTGTATTAAAAAATACAGTTGAGAGTGGTATTGAAAAACATCATTTGTGAGGTGTCCTAAAGACCAACGCATCCAAGAGACCAAAGCTAACACAGGTATGCCCCCTAGACAAAGATAAAGACCAATTCCAAACCAAGGCAACAAGGACAAGGCATGATAGAGAAAGGCTAAGTGTCAAGAACACGCGCTAAGAAATAGGGGTGCAAAGGCCTCAAGTAGCGCTTGTTTCCAGGTTTTCACCACTTGAATCTTATTACAATTTTTTCTCTTTCATTTTTTTTTCTTTTTTTTTTTAAAACTTTTTATAATTTTTTTGAATTTTTTGCTACCAAGGTACCTGTTTCCAGGTTTTCACCAAGGCACTTTTTCATTTTTTTTATTATTATTATTATTTTTTTTTAATTTTTAATTTTTTTGTATTTTTAGAATATATAATTTTTTTGAAGATACATCAAAGCACATATTGCTAGGTTTTCACTAAGATGATCATTTTTCAAGAGATTTTCTAATTTTTAGAATTTTTCACAATATATCATTTTTTTTGAGATTTTTTCATGATCAATAATTAAGTACAAAGGGATGCCCCCAGACAGAATGGGCATCATAGATAGAACTTCTTTAGGCGTAAGACATTGATAGGATCAAGGAGCTACTCTCCCTTTTCTGTAGATAGTAAATAGGCACTTGACTCAAAAGCGGCTGTAATGATGTAAGGTCCAAGCCAATTAGGTTAAAAAATATGTGCTAAAATGTTGACACACTTCTATGAATCATTCCATCCAAGGTTTCTCAAGAATGAGGCCTCAAACATCAATCCATAGCTCTCTAGTCATGGAGTGCAAAGGTGTGTAATGGAGGCCCTCAAAATGACCGAGTTAGTGCCTATGCAAGTACACCATGAAATGAGAGATTCAAATACATGAAAATGAGATCTACTCTATATGATAACAATGCATGAAAAGAAATTAATCTAAATGATAACAATGCATGATTAATCTATGAAAGGAAATATGCAAATCTAATGTATGAAAATAAACATGAATCTAATCTACATGAATAGCCATGGATGCAAGAAGAATAAGACAAGAAGAGAGAAGTTGCGATATCCAAGCTCAAGTGCTCAAATCCTCCTCCAAAATTGCTCTCCAAACCTGCAGCATAACAATACTATAATTGTGGATGATCTATGAATGGTTGATGATTATCAAATGAGAAGGAGAGATTTCCTTATATAGGAAAGTGAACGGTTGAGATTAAGAGGCAAAAATCCCACCACTTAGGAGGATGTGAAGAAAAAGGGATCTTTATTTAATTTTTATTTAATTTATTTTCTTTTTCATCAAATAAAGTGCTTTAAGTGGGGATTTTTATTTATTTAATTAAAAGAGGGGTTTTCTTTCAATTAAATAAATTAGAAGAATTTTATTTAA